>JARJLG010000206.1:0-177690 GCA_029448575.1 Mycena maculata
GTTTTGTCCCGCCCCAAACTCCAGTGCAGAGCCTTCTGTGCTCTACGTACCGTCCACCTCGTGCTCCAGTGCGAACTCCAACCACCTCCCCGGCACTGAGAAAAACCGGGGGTCTATATCCCGATGGGTGTTCTCGGGGTCGGCAGCGTAATCTTCTGATACGAGATTCGGGACCAAGGGCTGCGACATCTGGAAGCTACGGCGAGCCTAAGGAAGGACTTGCGTGAATACATACGGATGTGAGCGTCGAGGATCTCACCAGTTCATGATATTCCTCGTGTCCGAGGTACTTTCCCGTGTTGTGATTGAAGTACCTTTGGGTCGGCTACCTTTCTTGAGCAAAGGGTAATGAACAGAAAAGAGAACCCGACATACATCGTACACTTGGATCAGTCCATCATGGTTCCTGTGCCCGCCGACGATCACAAAGCCAGTGCGGCCGCGATTGGGACCGTATGTGACTCGGGCGACATCCCCTCCGAAGAAAACCTTCCACACATGGTTCACCCTAACTTCCCTCAATGCATGGGTTTCGTCCCCCCCGCCGGCGATCAACTGGTCGTAGTCGACAATTTTCAGAAGCCCGCGCGCCTCGTCAATCTGGATGATGCAGCCTAATTTGTTCCAGTACCCCCGTTCCGCCCCGCTGGCGCAAATTCTGTCATTGAGGCAGATGCGACCAGGGAGGGACAGCATGTGCAGACCCAGCGAACCCGAGCGAACCAGCTTCAGGGGTTTGTCCCCTAACTGTTGGACGTGGGCATAGCGCACCTCAACCTGTTGCCCATCGCAGTCTTTGATGACCACCTGGATCTTCTGGATCCAGGCTTGGAAGTTCTGCGACCAAGATGCGACACGATCACCGACCACGACCATGTGAGACATCGGGGTGATTGGGCGCGGAACGTAGAAGATGACGTTGGGGCGCTGGCTGAAAAGGTCGAGCTCGTCCTGAGTAGGCTAGACACTCAGCTGCGTGTAGTGTCGGAAGGACAGTGGGCCAGTGGTGTAGAATAGAAGCCCATCTTTGAAGGTCAGCTTCTTGAAGAGGTACACACCGTCCCCCAGTTCCTGGATCTGGTTGCGCGGGTAGTCCTCAGGCTCGAAGAGTCGGTGAAAGTTGTCGGAGTGTTGCTTGTATTTCCCCTTTTTGTCTGGCAGCTTGTCATATAGCAGCGCATTGAGGCCGTCGGAACGTAGCAGGCGGGGAATGGCCCAGATGATGGGGGCGACTGGATCAGCCACGTCGACGAAGACAAGGTCGCCATTGAACGGCCCGCGCTTTCTGTTGATTTGCAGCGCGCCCAACCGGTTTCGAGGGCACTGGGGGGAGGGAGATGAAGCAGCGCCGGGCACTCGCTCAATGGGATGAGCTTGTCAATGCACGCGTGGAGGTGCTGCAGTTCCTGGTTGAACATGTCGCCTGGTGTTGCTTCAATGTAAACGTGGGGGTCGCCGGGGCGGTGGAAAAGGGAGATGAAAATGTTGCGCAATAGTTGGGCACGGATGGGCATGTGGGGACTCAAGAGCTCCGTCATGCATCGGGAGATGAAGAGCTGGGGCTCCCCATGGGGGACAACGACGCGAAAGAGGCAGGGGTCTTGTGGGGTGGGGGAGCGCACATGGGCGCTGATCAGCGGGGAGATATGCTCCACATCCGCATCGACGTTGTACTGCGGAATGGGGCGTTGGGCGCGGTGGCGTTCTGTAATTTTGTCTGTGAGGGCGTGAAGATCTTCCGGTTCTTCTTCCTCGACGAGATGTCCGAGTGGGGGTGGGGCGCGACGGCGGTCACCGGTGCGGTGATAAGCATGGAAAATGACCAGACTTGAAATCTATCAATTTCAATGTTCTTGTTCTACTTACTGAAGTAGAACAATGCTTATTTATTACTTGGCCCACAATGAGAGCCATAGTGAGGTCCGGACTGTTGGCTAAAGGCACTTCACAAGAGATTACACCATCGCGCGGAATTGGCGCGGGCAATATGCGCCGCCTTTATCTTGCGATATGTGTCCCTTGAATGTTGTACGGTGCTGACTTATTCTTAAAAGCCCCGCACTCCAGCAGGACGAGCACAAAGCCCCTGAGGCAACGAGCGGTGCTGAAACGTTTTCGCACCATACAATGCCGTGCAGCATTGGCAATCACGGGCGCAATGTCCTCGACGCCCACAGAGGTGCTGGATGTAAACGGCCACCTTCTTCCGGTACAGCACCTGGTCACCAAGGCTCGGCTTGGTGCAGCGGCGAGATTGGCAGCGGCCACGCACCCCTTATACGAGGCGGTTATAGACGCACGCAGCCGGCGCACACACCGGACCTCAGTCGATGAGATAATGGCGGAGTTCCCGTATCGGGCGGAGAGGATGGAAAGGATAGCGGCAATTAGGAAACGGCCAGGCTGGAAGTCGAGCATGGCGGTCAAGATACCGGCGACGAAGGTGGATGCGATGGTGGTGGAAGTAATGGACCAGGCGGAATGGAAAGTCTACACGGACGGGTCAGGGATTGATGGACACATCGGCGCGGCGGCGGTTTTGTACCGGAACAACATCGAAGTTTCATCGATCCGCGTGCAGGTGGGAAAGATGGACACGCATACAGTTTTCGAGGGAGAAGGAATAGGAGGGGGACTCAGGCTGGTGCTCCTGGCGAGGCAGCCCGATGTACAGGGAGAGGTGACTGTGGTGGTTGACAGCCAACCAGCCATCCGTGCCACGGCATCAAGCGCCGCCAACCCATCCCACTGGATATGGGACGAGTGGCACGAGCGGGCTCGGGAATTGATGGAGAAAACTAATGTGACACTAACCATTCGTTGGGCACCAGGGCACAGGGACATAGCGGGCAACGAGCAAGCGGATGAAGAGGCCAAAAAGGCTGCGCAAGTCGGGTCCTCACTCCTACATGACATTCCGGAGGTGTACCGCCCCCCCTACCCGTACAGCAGGTCCGCGGTGCGGCAAGCATGCAACGCCAAACTCAAGGAAGAGGTCCTCCGCGAGTGGCAACGGTCCCCACGCTATATGCACGCTTCCCGGTTCGACTCGAAGCTCCACAAGGGCTCCTACCTTGCGACCGCCAATCACCTCCCTCGGAGCCTTGCCGTCCTCCTCCTCCAGCTGCGCACCAGCCATTGCCCCCTGGCCCGCCACTTGCACCGAATTAACAAGGCAGACTCGCCCATCTGCCTGTGCTGCCAACTCGAGGACGAGACCATATCACATTACCTCCTACACTGTCCTGCGCACGCAAATGCCCATCGCGAGCTTCTCAAAGCCGGCGGGAGACGCACGACAGTCTTGTATAAGCTGCTAGGTACACCGAAGCTGCAGCCCCACCTGTTCCGATTCATAGCACGCACCAGCCGTTTCCACACCGTGCACGGGGACCTCCCCGACCCTCCGGACCCCAAAAATGTTGCCGCCCGGGAGGAGCCCATGAAGCTCCTGACTACCCTCAAAGTCCCCCCGAGTCCCGACGCTGTCACGTGCAGCGCCAACCCCTTCTCCTCAAACTGACACTCACTGAACGGTCAAGTTGTTGTCCTGCGCCTCATTGCCCAGCGAGTTGTTGTTGCCATGGTAGTCTTCTCTCTACAATTCACCGGGTCACTACACTAATAATCAATGCCCGCCCGCGGGCCTATACAACCCTACCTTAACACCCAGCGCCCAAGCGCACACATCCGAGTAGGGACTAATGTTAGCCTGAAAGGTATTTTTGCTGCGGATCCCCGAACGAATTGATGAAGACAAAATCGCATTTTCATGTACTTGGTGTAGAAGTATGGCTATCGTAGTGTACGTGCTAAAGGCCAAATAAACCTGATTCAAAAAAAAAAAAAAAAAAAAACAAGAGATTACATTGTATAGACTTGCCTGGTCACCGATACCACGAGAGTCAACGGCCAGGTGGGCTACAATAGAATTTCACATAATTCCATGTTCAACCATTCGATCGAATTGGGACATTTGGAAAGTGTCATATATCAAGGACATAACACATACCATCCATCTAGACTGTGAATTCATAAGGGATCCAGATTGCAGGTCAAATCAAATCGGCAGAGTTGTTGGTGCAGTTGCAAGCACAAGTTTGACATTTGTGACATATTAAGTCACTGTAACTTTAATCACACGAGCCTGGATGCCTTGGAGAGTTCAGGAATCGTTCAGGGACATTCAGTAACACTATCAGGATCAATACCTGCTGTGTATTTACGCGTAAATCATCAAAGATTGTATTTACATGTAAATCAAAGTCCAACCATTCGGTTGAATTAGGGCACCATGGGAATAGTTGGGTGACAAAGGTGTCATCAGGTAGAGATGCAGGACAGCCAGTCTATCTATAAGGCTAAGCTGGTTGGCCCGGACAATCTCTACTACAATTTATCCGGACACGCTATACTTGGCATGTATAAAGATAACAAGTCCATCAAGATATGATGGCAACACCTTAAAACAGAAAGATAGACGCACAGCTCTCGGGATAGAGCACTTATTTAGCCGTTTAACCGGGTCTTTGATGCATGTACCTTTAAATAGCCAGGTCCGTTTATCCGTATATACCGAAGTGGACTGATTGTAGTATTTATTTCTTTTATCATGTGATGTATAATTCCTGTATAAATACCAGCAGGTTTCGAGTGGAAAGCTAGTGAATTCACCCCTTCTTGCTAGACGTACTCAGCTCAGCTGGTATTGTCGCTTAGGAAGCCTTGGATTCATTTGGAGTACCATTGGGAACTTGTTAGTTCTTTCTGTTATTCTTGGTCAAATATATTTGTTGGTTGTTGGATCTATGTGCGCATAAACAATCTTAAGGAAACAGAATCGTATCGGGTCGTATCGGTTTCATATCGGGTCGTATCGGGTCATATTGGGTTTCATAAGGATTTGGGAAAGCACACGGATTGGTACAGATATTACAGCTGAGAACATTGAAGGATCACAAGTCTTGAGTCTATTGACTACCAAGCACTACCCCACACCACCCCATCGAGATAAAACCACTCTCTGCTTCGTCTAGACCTCATTAGAGTCTCTGGATCGGCTATTGGAGTGTTCTCAGTATTTACGTGTAAATAGCTATTACCAGATCTAGTTCAAATAACAACCTAATACTTGGTTGGAACCCCGTACTCGCACCACTCGATTGTTTGGATTAGTGTTTAGTGTTGGTTTAGTGTTTGTTAGTGCTCAGGCATTGATAGACCTTTTACTACATTTCACATCTGTTCAGGTAGTCAGTGTTTCAGCGGCTCCCTTGTTTGTCGTCCCTGACGCTGTCGTCGATAAACACTACTCAAGAGTTAGGCGCACAGACTTTCTGGGAGAATAAAAAATACTGACCAATGTCCTCCAGTGTTTGGTTTTCGTCTTCTTCTTCGGCATCCCGGTCCTCGGCAGCTTCCAAGTCAAGGAATCTGGCCGCCGTGTTTTGATGGCGTGCCACCTGATGAGTCTGTATGGCGACGTTTATGAGGAGGGGGCCTGGTGTCACATGATCAGGGGGGCGGCAGATGAGGAAGGCACACGCCGCGGTAAAGACGTGGGGGAGACAGACCGTTCTCGGCGCGGCGTGGTTGCGCGGGAGAACAGGGCTTGAGGGGGTGGAGGGGCGGGGATGAAGGCGGGGGTGGGCTCACGATCCACGGAGTGTGGCGCGGTGGGAAGTGGATTTGAAGGACTTGATTGAATATCGTCCCCTTCGTTGTCGCTGCCCACTGGAGTTCTCGTACCCGGCTCCTTTGCGCGCTGTTCCTGATCAAGCAAATTTTCCACAACGGCGGTCAAGGCTTCCGCGCGCTGCTCCCAGCGTCCCTGGGCAAGCGGGTCCATTTGAGCTGCCTGCATTTGAGCGTTGCTGCCCACCCCGAAGTCGTGCTGGTCGGCGGCGTGGGCTTGCGCCTCGTACGAGTCAGGGTCATCCTGGACGTCGGAATTACCGCTGTCATCGGCATCGCTGGCATACTTGTCGATATAGTGCATGGCCTGTGCTCTGTGGGGACGTCAGCACCGTGGACGACGTGCGGCATGTACAGTAGGGTTTCAATTTTTTTTTTTTTTAACGTCCTCAAGATGTGCTTTGCGCGTCGGGATTTCGAGTAACGACGCCAAGGCATCATGGACGATAATTCCATTCATAATAACTACTACTACTGACTACCTTGAGGCAACGGATACACTTACCTGGCGGACATGGTGGCTTGAGAGAAGAGTGGAAAGCCGGTATGATTGCCGGCACCAGGAACTTGTTGCGCCGGTTTCGGGAGCCGGCCCGCTCGGAAATCCGGGACCGTCTTCCAAAACCGGCGCAACTTGTTTGGCCAGCAAACAACACCGCCACCTTCCGCCTCTTGCTCTTAACTACCATGGTGGCTGGGCAGCAGGCAGGTGGGCGGGGCGGGCGCCCAACAAATCTGAAGTCAAAAGCATTGAAGTCTGTGCAAAATACATTATAAAATGCTGAAAATAGTCAGATAAAAGAGAGGCAGTAGAGCTTGGGCGGGATTGACGTGCGAGGGCGGGACAGGGCGGGACAGGGCAAAACACAACAAAGCGGGGTTCTAAAAAATGGGGCATGAGCGCCAGGACAGAAAACACGGAGAGGGCTGAACATACCTGCAATGGACGGTGGTAGAGGCATGGGCCTGTGCAGGAGAAGGGATCCGTGGGCGCGGCACTGGAAAACAACACGATGCGACACACAGCACCTGCGAGGGCGCTAAAGGAAAAAATTGATTCACGGGAGGAAGGTCAGCCTACAATAATGCCAAAGACATTTATAAAGCTTACAATGATGACGATAGGTGGATGGCGACGATGATTCAGTGACACGTCCACGAACGGCCTTCAAGACTAAATCCAAGCGATGTATATGCAGACCTCAAGGACAGATCACGGTGAGCCGTTGTGCGCTGATGAGACGCCTTGGAAGGTGACCAAAAAAATTGCAATTAGGGAGGACGGTGACGCTAACTGAATGACACGTGAAAGGTGCGAAAACACGAAGGATATACGTGACGTACCAGAATATCTGAGTGGGGGTTGAACTCGGTGAGTGCGCTGTGTGTTCATGAGACGCGGAAGGAGTTGACGAAAAAATTCGTACAAGTTAGGATTAGGACGCCTCCGTCAGGACCTGTGGTGCGGATCAGTGGAGAAAAGTAGAGGGTGTTTGTGGAGTGATGAGCCAAGTGGCGGTGGCAGGCAGGGAGTGAGTGTGCTGTGGCAGAAGAATATAGGGAGGCTGACCCGCCATGGCAGGGCAGGAAGGAAAAAGATGGGAACCCGTACAGGGGGAGTGGGTTTTTAAAGGACGAATGGAGAACAATGGGTGGCTCCGTCGCAGAGGGCACTGGTGGCACGTCATCTTCTTAAGGTAAGTCAAGAACAAAACAATTGTTCGATCATCCACTGATTCGAGCCACAGGGCTAATCTTTGGTCCAGTGGCATTGCCATTGTTTGCTGGGTATACCCAACCTTCGCCCCCGGTAAGCCGCTCACTCCCTTTTCGAGTGAACATACCCATCTTATCCGAAACTTGCACGTAGGCACTCAAAATCCGAAAATTCTACAAGCCATGTCAGCTCCACAACCGCGTCGCTCAGTGCAGCGTCTTGCAGCGGTGTCAGAAGTCGCTCCATCAGAAGCAGAGGTCGCGCGTGCCACGCGAGTTGCGCGCCGCCACGCAGAGCAGCCGGAGCCAGCCCCTCCCGTGAAGCCTAGAAAGAAGGCAGTAAGTCCCTTGGATGCTACAACTTGGAGATCTTGTTCTTAAGCTTTTGCAGGCGCAGGCAAACTCGGGGAAGGACCCGGCCGCTCCTGCGAGGAAAAGACAAGTGAGTTTCAGTACTATGACTCCACAGCCGTGTACTTACGATTGTGTTGCATTGCAGCCGCCCAAGAAAAAGAGCAAAGTCAAGCATGAAGCCGCCGAAGAGACAGACACAGACCCACGACCCGAGGTCATTGGGTTTCTCCCGCGCCTGTGGTCATTGATTGACATTTGCTCTCTTAGGCGACTGAAGCCAGGACAGACGCACTGGAGGATGGCGCCAACACGGACGGCGCGGGCGAAGTAAGCTCTCCGCGCGTCTGCTTCTTTTGTATTGTGACACTTATTTTCTTTCTTGAAGGATGAATGCAGTGAAGACGCTCAAGAGGAAGGCGCCAACGAGGACGAGATCTGCGAAGTAAGTTGTTGGCATGTCTGTTTTGTGTATTACAATACTAATTTCTGTTTTTTTCAAGCACGAATTCCATAAAGGCGAGCCGGAGCTACACGGCCATGCTAGCGTCGTCCACGAAGTAAGCTTACCAACCCGCTTCTTTGTATATGACACTTATTTTGTTGAAGGATGAATCCACCGCAGATGCTCAAGAGGAAGATGCCAACGAGGACGACATGCGGGAAGTAAGTTGTCCGCGAGCCTTTTGGTTTTGATTGTATCTAATTCCTTGTGAAGGAGGATGTGCGCACAGACGCGCCGGAGGCAGGCGCCCATGCTAGCGTCGTCGATGAAGTAAGCCTACCAACCCGCTTCTCTGTATTGTATGTGGCACTTATTTCGTTGAAAGGATGAATCCACCGCAGATGCTCAAGAGGAAGGCACCAACGAGGACGACATGCGGGAAGTAAGTTGTCCGCGAGCCTTTTTTTTTGGTTGTATTATAATACTAATTCCTTGTGAAGGACGAAGTGCGCAAAGACACGCTGGAGGAACGCGCCCATGCTTGCGTCGTCCACGAAGTAAGCCTACCAACCCGCTTCTCTGTATTGTATGTGGCACTTATTTCGTTGAAAGGATGAATCCACCGCAGATGCTCTCAAGAGGAAGGCGCCAACGAGGACGACATGCGGGAAGTAAGTTGTCCGCGAGCCTTTTTTTTTGGTTGTATTATAATACTAATTCCTTGTGAAGGACGAAGTGCGCAAAGACACGCCGGAGGAACGCGCCCATGCTTGCGTCGTCCACGAAGTAAGTCTACCAACCCGCTTCTCTGTATTGTATGTGGCACTTATTTCGTTGAAAGGATGAATCCACCGCAGACGCTCAAGATGAAGGCACCAACGAGGACAAGATCTGCGAAGTAAGTTGTCGGCGCGTCTGTTTTGTGTATTACAATACTAATTTCTTCTTTTTTCAAGCACAAATTCCGCAAAGACGAGCCGGAGCCACGCGGCCATGCTGGCGTCATCCACGAAGTAAGTTTACCAACACGCTTCTGGACATTGCATCTGACGAACCCTGCAGGACAAGTCGGGCAAGAATGCGCCCGTGCCACCGGCGGGAGCTCCTCGCACCGCCACTGGACGTTTGCCAGCGAAGGCCACCGTCGGTGCAATCCTCTCAAGTGAAGCGCTGGCCTTCTTTAGCGCAGGTCGAACTGGAGGGCGTCAGCCTCGACCATCCGCAGAGCAGGAGGACATGGACGGGTCGGATACAGACAACGTGCCGGCCGCTGGCCCGAACACAGTCGCGGCGACCCACCGAGACAACCCCTTGAATAGGTTCAAACCACGGGGGTTCGTCCCCCGTGACCGGCCAGCGAAACTACACCAGTTCATCGCTGCCTCGACCACCAAGGTCGAGGACGGCGAGGACGGCTACTCGTCCGATGATGGGTCCGACTACAGCATCACAGAGGTGGCCGCGCAGAAGGAGAAGGAGTGTCACAACAGGCTGGCATGCCACCAGACGTTTGTGCCCCTCATTGAAGATTGTGAGGAGCAGGATGAGCGGGACACCCGGGCGATGGAGGAGGAGATGGCGAACAGAGGTCGGAAGTGGGGGAAATCGGAGGCGTTGAGGTCGAGGTCGTCTGCGAAGAAAGCGGGGCCACTGAGGGGTGAGGACAGCGAGGACGGTGAGGACGGTGAGGACAGCGAGTGCGGCGACAGCAGTGAGGACGGCGACGGCAGCGAGGACGAAGAGACGCGACAAAGAAACGGTCCGTTGAGCAAAGAGCACCGCGTACACGGAGTGGCAGGGGTTCGTCACTGAAATGTCGAAGGTCACAGGCAAGAAGGAATCGACACTGTACAAGGCCGTCGGCCAGGATCCGACGCGAGGGCGCACCGTCAACTCCTGGAACGTCTTCCAGGCGAAGTTCCGCGTAGAAAACCGGCAGCTAAAGACGAGTAAGTCACTCCTAAATGCCCACATTTGACACCTTAACTCACGAATTTGCGGTGTCGAGCGCCGATTTCACGAAGCAGGCGAGAGCTGCGTATAAACGCCTGTTCGAGGAACTACCGGAGGATGTGAGGTCGGACCCAGCTGCGTGGCGCGCGATCGTCAAGCCAATCATAGATTGATACAGCGAGAAGATGTCCGTCGTCATGGACGCTAGGAAAGAGAAGGGAGGGAGTCTGGCGATGCTGAACAAGGTCGTGCAGCTATTCATCCGGCAGGTAAGGTATTCCAGGCGGCTGCATTCAGGTACTCATGCGGTGATATTCCAGAGCACGCTGGCGCACCAAAACAACAACGTAGACATCTTTGGCCTCGGAATCGACACCTACGGTGACCAAGCTGTGATCTGGGGCGGGTCACCGAACTTCCTCAGCGTTCACGACACATACCTCCCCGCAATCAAGGTGAAGCTAGTCGACATCAAGGCAATGTTTCAGTGAGTCCTCGGTGGATCGAGTTGTTGGTAGGCTGATGTTGCCCGGAATAGAATGATCAATATGGTGAACCGCGAGGAGGCCGCCAGCGCCGCCGCACCCCAGCCCATTCCAATCTCGTTCGGCAAGGGTGAGAACGAGAAGAGCTGCCGAGACGGAAGACGGCGGGTTTTCGCGCCATTAATGTTGAGCATGATCCGTACGTCTACTGCCTGCTCTTTGTATGCGAGACGACACTGACGTCGTGGCAGACTTGGTCTTGCTGGAGCGGGAGCGCAAGAGCAAGACGCCTATACCTACGGGTCTTAAGATGTCGTGGAAGTGGGCGGATTTGGCCGTACGACTCCGGGTGCGCATCGAGAACTGGCCGGAGGAGCTGAAGAGCACTTTCCCCTCGGCCAGTTTTACCGTGTGGTCGATCAAGGGGACTACAGCGAACAAGGCGTTTCAGACGATGTTGGAGGACCTTGAGAATAGGTACTGCGGGAAGGAAGGTGCTGAAGGAGGAATGAATATTGTGTCTTGGACAGATGGTGCGTGGTCTGCGCGTTTGAAGCTCGGCGCTGGCTTATGTGTGAATCAGACGAAATACAACTCGACGACGACAATGACATCGACGTCGGCGAGGTGCCCATCGTTACGTGTAGCGATGGGACGACCTTGCTGTACACCAGCGACTCGAAGAAGCTGCTGAAGAGGCTTGGTGGGGCGAAGGGGAAAGGGAAGGCCAAGGCGGTGGGTGGCAACGAATCGGATGAAGGCCCAGAGGAAGATGAGGGCGAGGACGACACCGTCCACGATGCCACCGCGACCAACAGTGCGAAGGCCGGCTCAAAACAGCAGAGTGCAGGTGGGGACGACCTGCTACCTGCGAAACGCCAACACATCAGGCAGCCACAGGCTTCCACCTCCCGTTTCCAGCCCACCACCTCTACCTCCACCTCCGCGGTGTTCGCGCAGGTGATGAGGTTCCGGTACATCAAGGGCGAAGTAATGTCGGGTGAATTCAAGGGCCACGTCCGACAGTTTGTCGGCCCGAGCTCGAAAATCCATAAGGCCACACAGGTTTACGTGGAGACTGGAGATCAGGTTGGGAATTGGAAATGGATTGCGCTTCCGGCGCCGTTGATAAGCCGCGAAATTTGCGAAACCTCAAATTTTATGAATGCATGACATTCAGCGCTTGTCCAGAGGTTGGTGTAAGCTCCAAACGTGCAACCCAGAGCCATATTGCATTATCATCTTAAACTGGCAATAACAGCTTATCCCTGGAGACTTCACCCTTGGGACACTTGGGGGTTGAATCCGAATTAAGGCTCAAAACCCATACATCAAAGTCCTGAAACACCCTCTATACATGGGAAGGCAAAGCAATGCTCACTATCAAAGGGAGAATCATATTATCCACCTCTGGCATTTATTGGCACGCTGGGAACCTTATTCGGGAGGGAAACACCTAGTTGTTTACACGACTTTGGCTTACCCGACGCGACGCGATGGGTCACCTGATCAAGGCCTGGACCTACAATTATTACTCCTATGCACCGGATCCGCGACAGCGCGATCACCCGATAAGCCGCAGGCCGGATTAAGCTTGTACTGCGTGTTTCTGGATACCGATTAAGGGCATCTGGGGTATCATTGGAAAGGTATTAAACCATACAATCCAGTCAACGATACTAGAAGATGAGGCATCTACCACAGAGGAAGATATGAGTCAATTATCCTATTCAGGGGACTAATTACACATATAATCCCCTGATCAACGGGAGTCATTAGACAAACATATAGGAGGGCTCAAGTAGCGAATAGGAACGCCAGAACGCGCTCCGCTGATACCGATTTCAGGCTAATTAATTAAGTAGAATACTCGAAGCCTAGTAATCACGCACATGTAATAGTTTTTGTACAGTATATAAGGAGGACAGAACTAGGGAGGACGGCACTGAACCAGACCCCAGAAAGTGAGGAGCAATACAGCCCTTGCGTACGGAGTTGAAGTTTAGGCTTGAATCTTTGGCTGTCAATTAGTCTCAGAATTTAAGTTCGGTTTTGGAATAGTATCAGTGGGATTTATAAGTGTCAGTTACGGGGCGTGAGCCATACCAAGTCCGAGGCGTGAGCCATTGTGTGTGTTTTGAGGCGTGAGCCATAGTTACGGGGCGCGAGGCAAGCAAGTTTGAGGCGCGAGCCAAGTCAGTAGGAATAAGGTGTGAGCCAAAGCAGTGGAATAAGGCGCAAGCCAAACAACCGGGTCTAAACAGCCCACCAGATTAATAGTCCACCAAAAACAAACCGGTCTAGAGCCGTTATATCTGCATAGTTGGGAAACTTAAATCCACGTTGGGAACCAACCAATAAATTCAGGTTGTGTCTTGAACGCCACTTCAAGAAACTAGTTGAGACTCAGCCACCCTTGGGGAAACGGGAATTGAATACTTTCGTGACAAATACGTTTACTCGTGGTTTCCTTGGACCTATACTTGTGTCCAAAAAGACCCGAATCTCGTCAGTGTATCAAGGTCATTAAGGGAGTGTGTTGGTGTTGGAGTCTGTCTATTGTCGGTTTAGTCGTGCTTAATCTCACTTTGTGAGTTAGGTATAACTCAGTCGTTCGATAGGGGGGATTTTGGCAGTTGCATATTTAGACCGTTGAACCTGAGCAACCCTTTCACCGTATGAGCCAAACGTCCCGGAGGATGAACCTACATCTGTGTTCTATCGTTCGGTACTGGGCCTCTACTAGTTTACTGAATTTTCTATTCATGTATTTGCACCGTGAAGTTTACCTGTGTATTGTATATTTATGTATGGCACGAGTTTGTGTTTTGTTTGAGTTGAATAATGAAAATGGCTTGAACGAAAAGAAAATGGACGAGATTTATTGTTTCTTTGCTTCGCTCCTCATTGTCTTCTTTTTTGTCTGTCTGACTTCGGACGACAAATGGATGAGGTCCAAACACAGCACAACAACCGATATTGTCCCAAACAGGAAGTTTTGCTGAAGTGACATAAAAAAAGGGAAACATGGAAGAAACGGAACATTGAATGGATTTGTGTACCTATTTAGAAGTGAATCGATGGTGGGCCATTTTACCTGAATAATGAAAATCGAAAAAAAAATGGGCAATGACCAAAAAGGAACACTACCGCTAGTGTCCCAAAAAGGGAATTTCACAAAAAAAACAAAGAAGAGATAAGAATGCGCAGGGACAAAATAGCAATGAAGGCAGGAAAAGTAATAAATGGCCATTTGAAATGTACTAGAGCTATAAAATGTATTGATGAGCCAAGTAAAAGACACAGAAAAAATTACAAGGAAATTTCAGTGAGGATAAAAGAAGAAAGAAGACAGCACAGGGAGAAAAAGATCAATGGGGGCAGGATAAGTAATAAATCACCATTTGAAATGTATTAGAGCTATAAAATATATTGATGACCCATGTAAGAGAGCAACACAAAACAAAATTACAAGTCATTTGGACTCAAGGTGGGTATACCCACATCTTTGTTTGGTTCCTCAGTGGATATATCCACTTTGATGTGGGCACAACCACCGGTAAGGTGGGAATGCCCACGTAGGAACCAAACAAACTGATGGGCATGTTCACTGACTGATCATTTCGCCTTTCCTACATACATACGGCCCACATATGTACAGTTACATGTTGGATGCAAAAAGAGTGTATAATGACACCCATTGGCCACTGAGTGTGCAGATTGGTTCTATGTATGGTACCTTTACAGTGTATGACACCAGGTGGCCGCTGAGTGTACAGATGGGTTCTATGTATGGTACATTTAGAATGCAATATGGAGTGTATGATCGGCCACCAGGATTGGAGTGAGTGTACAGATAGGTGCTATGTAAAGGGAAGAAGGCCTGGGGCCAGCAAGGGCCGCAAAACGGGCCCTGTGCAGGCCCCAGAATCGCAAAAACAAGCTGGGCCAGAAGGAGTGGGCATGCCCACCTGGCCGTGATGTGACACATGGGTATACCCATGGTGGACATGCCCATGATAGGTGGGTATACCCAAGGTGGGCATGCCCATGATAAGTGGGTATACCCACAAGGCGGTTCGTACCCACCCTGGGAGGGCCTCTTAGGCCACAACTCGATTTGGACGGATGAGGCCTATTGGGGTCTAGGTTGAGGTAGCCTGAAGTGCATATGATCTGTTTCCAATCCAACCACCAGATGCGCTGGATGCATTTTAGATGTGTTGAATGTCGATGAATGCCCATCTGCCTGCATCGGTGGGGAGGACATTGAGCTGGGACAAACGTTTGGATGGACAGTGAAAACAATGAAAAGGTTAATTGATTTCTCTCTGCACCAATGGATGTGTCGATAATGCATTAGCCCACCAACTACTGAAAAAGCCATTGCAATAACTCCAACTTTTTACTGGCAGTAATATAGCCGTGTAATGCAATACCCTGGCGAAACTCATTTTCTGACTTTAAGGCAAGAAAATGGCAGCATCGGGGTTTGAACCAAAACAACAGATTACATAAGCAAACCAAACTAAGGAAGCACCTTAACCAGCTAGGCTATAAGGGAGATAGCAATAAGCAAAATGATGGGGACATATCATGTGGGCCCCAAACAGAATAAGCATGTTCCCCCTCTCTGGCCCTGCCTTAAGGGCCTGGTTAGGGTTGGCAGGTTAGTGTTAGAGGTTAGAGGTTAGAGGTTAGGGTTGGTTAGAGGTTAGGCCACAGGTACATTCAGTTTTGTGGTTGAGGATATTTGTCAGCATTTGATGGTTAGGTTGGTTAGGGTTGGTTAGGGTTAGGTTAGGGTTAGAAACACCCGCAAAATACATAATAAGCATAAACAAACAATTTCGAAGACCTAGGGCAGCTTGCCTGCCCTAGGTCTGGGTATTAGCAAACCCTGGGTAGGGTAAGGGTACCTTACCCTAGCCAGGGTAACAAAAATGTATGCTATAGCTGTTTAGCACAATGGTTAGTGCACGGGAATTAACTGTGCTTGGTAATCTGGTGGTCCAGGGCTCAATCCCTGGAGCTGGATTTTTGTCATTTTCTTGCATTAATGTCAAACCCAGTTTTGCCAGGGTATTGCATTACACGGTTATATTACTGGCAGTAAAACCCTGCAGATAATGCAATGGCTTTTTCAGTAATTGCTGCAGCTATTACATTAATGGTACGTATATTACACCTCTCTGTTCCTGCTCGTCCTTCTGAATCACTTGGATTTCTCTCTCATTTCACCCTTCATCGAATCATCCTACTTTTTCCCATCTCCTACGTATCCCCGGCCCACTTTCCCCTTCCTTCCTCTTTCACTTGCGCTTAGTACTCTGCTGGACACAGCTCGCCATGTTGCCGCTGCACTACCCGCGTCCGTCGCGTCCATCATCGACCGCGTCCATCGTCATCCGCTTCTGCCGCATCGTCGACCCGGCCCCATGTGGCACATTTGCCCTCGTCGCCTCTCACGTTTCCCAGGCCGTGCGTCGTGTGCCGCCCTTCGCAAGTCCTGCCTCCGGCATCTCAAGTATGTCCTCTAGCAGATATATCCCGACTTTTGACTGACTGAATCTAATATCCAGGCACCATCCTCTCGCGGATCCGTTCTCCAGTGGCTTGGCGCCGACCAACAGCACGACATTGGGGACCAGTGCGATTTACAGCACAAGCGATGGGAACGTGGCATCCTTTAATTGTCCAAGTCTGTTTCTGTATCATATCTCTGAAATAATTGTACATCACTGGCCTGGTGCACAGCTCAATTTAATTCCTCGCTTCCTTGCACCTCGTTCCGAGCCATTGACACAAAATGCGGAGGCCCTTCTACCTGTACAAAATCAATCCGGCATCAGTTGTATTTGGCCGAGAAGACCGAGGATAATCCTCCAGAAGGATTCTGCATCGAAGCAACATTTACCCTGTCGAATCTTGCCTAAACCTCGATACACAATGGACGCGTGAGGCGCGGTCGCCCGAAATTCTGGATTCAGTTATTCCTGCCGTGATCCTTTTGACGATGGGTTTGAGAGGATGGGGATATATGACAAGACGAGGGTAAGGAATGCCAATTTCCAAGTGCGAGGAGAATTGGTCCCTTTGTCCTGTCCGCGCAGGTCGGTGAGCCCAAATCAGTTGGGTGAATGTAGCGGAGGATTGAATTCGCTTGGGTGGACGAGATGATTCAGGAGCAATGCAGACCAATGTAGACTGCGTTAAATTCAACGGTCACACGTCACGGAGTGCCTGTCAAATTTCTGATTCAAGTTGTCTGTCGAAGTGGCCCATGGTTCGAAATGTTATGTAGACGGTATCCTTGGCTTTCCTGGACCGCGTAAGTAAACTTCATATTGACTTGAACTTGGGGTTCGCATGGGCCCGAATGATGCTACCAGGGAAAAATAGGGGAATTAGCTTATGCAGTATTCTGAGATCCCGTTCGCACCGCCGGGCTTTGTCCAAACCTTCGAACTACACTACACGGGACTATCGAATCCATCATAAATGGGCAGGTGGCGCCCCTCCCTGGGGATGAAAATACAGCACAATCAAGGCACCTTCTGTTAAATCTACTCTACCGTCGCAGGGAAAAAGAAGTCGAACAAATTGTCATTGTGCTGATGTGATCCTTGTTATGATCGGAGGCCGACAGACAAACATTGATTCAAACCCCCCTTGCGCTCCCCCCACAATCACCTCACATGATCTCTTGATGTCGACAGGGTTCGATTCCCGGTTGTGCAGTCCTTTTTCTCAACGAAGAATAATTTGAGATAGAGTCGGTTGACTCCATTACACATTAAAGTAGACATGATAAAAAGGAACAAAGAGGAGGAACTTTGCTAAGCCATAAAGGTCGATGAGAAAGATTGACAGGGCATGGCATTCCGCCTTGAGCCTGCCGTATGAAAAAGACAAAGGATGGTAAAACCCACTGAAAAAGAGATTTATCAGAACAGATTGGTAGGGTCAAAGTTGCATATCCAGATCAAATGAGAGAAGTAGTTGTAGAGAACAACTTCAACTGGACAAGTGGGATTTGGAACATTCTACTCTTTCAGGAGCACCCAAAAAAAACACCGGATGCAGATGAGTGCAATTTGTTTGCACATAGGGAAAGTGTGTTAGCGACCTCGTCTGCGCAGGCCGTCACAAATGCGGAAAGGAGGGACGAAAAAATTAGGCTGGTGGGATAAAGTAAAATAAAACACAGTGGCCAGATTCGAACCCAAGACGTTACGAGTACTTATGTAATAAGTTCTCGTTCTTTTCTAAAAGTTTACATGAGGGTTTTGCGAGCTGCTCAAATCATCAGTCCTACTTTTCCAGTAGAAGGAAAATAGTGGCGGTGTTGAAGGCCCTCTCAGACATTCCATTAGTTTTTTTTGTGACTATATAGTGGCTGTGCTCACGGCTAATGCCGAGCGTACTTCTAAGGTCCTGAGATCGAACCTCGATGCGTACATTTTTTCTATCATGCTGAAGCATTAGGCTTGTTGGCAGCTCTCCTTTCTCCGTCTCTTTTTGTCTTCCTTTTGCTGTTCCTTTTCTTTTTTTTCAAGTTTATGCATAAAAACCTTCTGGTGCTCAAAATCGAGTACCACAGGCTTCCTTGTGGATGTTGAAAGTCATTAGTAGACCTGTACAGTGTCCTACGAGGGAAAAAAAAGATGAAAAAGGGAAGGAAAAGGGAGTTACGATGGGGGGTTTCATAGTAGCTCTTTTTTCTTCCCTTTTTGCTTGCCCTTTTTTGTGCTTTTCGATGGTTCGTGCACTTAGACATGATATTTTCCCCCTTCTAACTCTTGTTTACGTAGCTAAACTGGAAAAGGGGAAAACAAAAAACAGGGCAAAAAACAATGGGAATGTAAAAAGGGCAGAAAAAAGGGAGTGAAAAGGGGCTACTGTGAATGACCCTATTGGAGTTGTTACCTCAAAATGTTCCAACCCTACCCAATCATGTACAATAATAGGGGTAGTCAGAGTAGACGATTCTGGAGTGATTATGGGCACCATTATGGACCATGATTATCAGTGATTTTAATCGTGGGATGATTACCATAAATCCAAAATTCGCAGAATCACTGGGAATTATGTACAATCAGCTCTGGAGGTGATTATGCAACAGTTATGCAATGATTAATTTACAATTTAAACATCAATAATTGTGCATAATTGGTGGCCATAAGTGCCTGCAAAATCACTCCAACTCTGACTGCCCCTAATGAACACTAATGCTGCAAGGGGTCTCATGGGGGAAAAAAAATCTCTGGGTCTTGTCAGCCTCCTGTGGTTTGACAATCCACTCATCCAGTCCTGTCCAAGTCCTGCTTTACGCTGCAACAACAGGTTACCAGTACGATTCAATCCCTGCTGCCGTCAAAACTACACTGCTTGTTAGTTAGCAAGTACTGTGTCCTGTACTATATAAAAAAATAAGTACGAGTTTTGCCGGGCTCTGCCACGGCCCACACCCCAAGTACGGGTGGATTAAATAAGCACACACACACGCAGGCAACCACTCCGCCTGCTCTAACACAAGTTATATCCACGTAGACATCTACCTACGTGTGGGCGGCGGCCGCCGGCGAAAAATTTCCTTATCGGGCAAGATGATAGTGGGGGAGGCGAGCGCGGGCCATTGATTCATGTCGCCATCCCCGCTGCCTCCATATCCGGTCAGCGCTGCATCCTCTACCGCCAGCGACGACGACGAAGAACCAGGACCGCTGTTTCCCGGGCCCCATTGCTACCAGTCGTTCCACTGCCAGAAGACGACGACGAGTCAGCGCGTAAGGGCCAGCTCGGAGCTGCGCCGCACGCGCGGGTCCGCGCTCGTCGACATGCACGCGAGCGGCGGCGGCGGAGTAGAACGCCGAGGAGAGGAGGAAGAAGGGGGTTTCATATAGACACCGCGACACGCTGAGGGCCCCGGGCGGCTTATAAATGATAGAAGATGATCGAGGCGGCGAAGGGCGGCGAAGGGGTGTGGGGATCGGGCACGACGGGCGGGTTTCGGGCGGTGACTCTCGGGAAATGGTTCTTGCGGCCGCTCAACATCAATCAACCCATACGTACACCCGTCGTCGCGCGACTTTCTCGCCAAGTGCAACGAGATCCGTGGCTGCCGTTGTTGGAGCTGAGACAGGATAGGGAATTCACGTCCATGTTACTGTTGAGTGAGCTCAGCGTCTCACTTTAGATCGTACCCGGCTTGTTCAACAAAACCAATATGGAGGACTGCGCTCGGGTCAGTATCCACCTCGCTTATGTATGTACTCCCGCGTTTCGTTTGAGGGACCAAGTATTGAGCCGATCCTTTGGTCGTTCGAATTCTCCTGGACCGGCGAAATCGATTCCCTCGCCGAAGCCCGGATCCAAGACAATTCACCACTGAGCTCTTACGGACGACCGCCAATGTCTCGAGATCTTCCGGATCTTGATGAAGAAAATGCCTGGCAGGTGGTTTCTTCCCATTCGCGACGTCCGGCAAATGCTTTCTTCTTGCTCAAGTATTGATCTTGTCCAGCGAAGCCAACTCCCTGACCGAAGTCCGGATCCAGGACAATACATCAGCGGGCTCTTCATTTCTATCTATTCCCGTCGGTCTGAACTCTCTAGATCGATCGAGTAGCCGTGTATGGCACAATGGCCATCTATCCACTGCCAAATCTGCCGTGGAAAAACCTCCCATTCGATGGCCCGACCACGCCATTCCCCAATTGAAATTATCTGGCGGACCAATTGCTGTAACAGAATTGCGAACGCGAACCCTGCCGGCTCGAACCACGAGCTCGGCCTCTCAATCATCAAGCTCAACGACAGTTCTTGGCTTTCCATCACACCATCAGCAACACCCGTCCGTAGCTCATCGGGGGAATTATTTCTGGCGTTCTCAGATTCGTATCATCTGCACACGCGTCGTAAAAGACGAAAAGACTGAATTCGGTTTCGGCATCCCACAGATGTTCAGCCTTCACTAGCTTGACTTACGGCGTCCGCTGCTGACCAACTATTCATTTGCTGCTGCATGTGCGCTCCACTCCGACTCGGTCTCCCACCAGTGGTTCTCAAAGCCTTTCACCGCCACTGACAACACTCGGCATGGAAGTTGCCGCGATAGAGCCGCGGTAGTAATAATAGTATGGAGTTCAAAGTGCATGCCGCAACTTTGATAGTCCTTGTGGTCTTCCCAAAATAGTTGCGGCCGAACTCGCTCTCCGCAACTTTTGTTTTTCGAGTGCCGCAACTTTTAATTTTTCTTTCACCCGCTGACCTTTTGTTCACCGGTTTGTTTTTCCTGTCTGATCATATGCCCGCGGCCGAGGCTACATATAGACGCTACATATATCATCCCAGTACCCAACACGCCCTCCCGAGAGCGACCATGTTCTCAAGCAGGACGCCCGGCCGCAAGGCGACTGCCCCAGCGGACCCTCCCGCGGCTCCCGGGACAGCACCTGAAGAACCCTATTCCACTGGCGAATTCTCGGTCGACGATTATAGGCCAATCAAGGTCATCTGCATTGGTGCGGGCTTCAGCGGGATCCTCTCCGCAATCCGGTATGCGATCAGATCGCCGTGTTCCGCGAGCCCTGCACTCTGTCTGATATGCCCGCAGCCTTCAGCAGAAAGTACCGAACCTCGACTTCAAGATATACGATAAGGCAGACGGCGTCGGGGGGACATGGCATCTGAACAAGTACCCGGTGCGCACCTTTACCTGCCGCGAGTCCACCAACATCTTGATGATGACGTCCTCAGGGAGTAGCATGCGATGTGCCAACCCATTGCGTGAGCTTTTTCGGGTTTTACAGTCTCAAATATTGACACATTACGTAGTACCAGTTCTCCTTCGAGAACTATGTAGGCCTCGCTCGTCTTTCATCCAGGATTTTGTTGACTGGTTTTTAAACAGTCGCAATGGTCCGGGCTATTTGCCACGGGACCCGAGATCCTCGCCAACATCGAGCGCATCGTCGACAAGTACAAGATCAGAAAGTACATCAACCTCCAGCACGAGCTCACGCACGCGAAATGGGACGCACCGTCCGGAAAGTGGACTGTTCGTATTCGCCACGGCGCCGAGGAGTTTGAAGACTCGTGCGATGTGCTTCTTCTGTGCATCGGTAGCCTCCACCGCTGGTATTGGCCCGACCTCGAGGGACTGAAGGAATTTGGCGGGACGCTCCTGCACAGTGCACAGTGGGACGTTGGCGAGGGCGCCTGGAGTGACAAGACCATCGGGATCATCGGTAACGTAGGTGCGCTCCGTTTCTTCCTGCGGTTATGAACTGACGTCGTCAACTTTCAGGGGGCTTCCGGGATTCAGATCGCCACATCCATACATCCCAAAATCAAACGAATGGTGAACTACGCTCGTTCCAAAACATGGATAGCCCCTGCGTTTGGAATTCGCGAGATGCTGGCCAACCTCGGACGGGAACCTACTGACACCAGTAGTGAGTGCTTCTTCTACTAGTAATATTAATGGATTGCTCGACCAAGTGGCCCTTTGAATAGCCCTTCTAACTGATGAGGAACGCGAGAGGCTGAAAGACCCACAGCGTTACAGGGAGTTCAGACACGCTCTCGAACATGGGATGCATGTACGCTTCGACACGTTCTATCCTTTCCTGACGGGTTCTGACGTCTATAGACGTTTCACGAGCTCAGCTACCGCGAATCGGAGATGCAGAGGGAGGCGAGGGCGAACTTTGAAGCGAGCATGAAGCAGAGCACTGCGTACAAACCTGGGCTGCTGGAGAAGAGTGCGTATGGCTCATATTCTACCGGATGGCTATTGCTCAATGCATCCCAGTATTGCCGGAGTGGTCCGTGTTCTGCCGACGCCTCACACCCTGCCCAGGATATCTTGAAGTGCTGTGTGCCGACAATGTCAGTGCTTTCGTATGTTCGACCGGCTTATCTCACCGCGGTGTAGACGACGTATGAGACCACACCAATCAAGCGAGTTACCCCCACAGGCATCGAGCTGACGGACGGCCGCCATGATGACCTTGACGTCCTCGTATGCGCTACGGGATTCGATCTCTCGTTCCACTACCCATTCGACGTCGTCGGACGTGGAGGAGTCACGCTCAACGAGCGCTGGACGCCCTACGCGGAGGCATACCTCTCACTGGCCGTCGACGGCTTCCCGAACATGTTCCTTATCTATGGCCCCGGTTCTGGACTGAATACTGGGTCAATCCATGTCATGTTAGAGAACCAGGTGGGGTATGTCGTCAAGGCGGTGCAAAAGATTCAGCGGGAACGGCTGAAGACGATGGAGCCGAAGAAAGAGGCGACAGCTGATTGGATGGAGCACAGGCGGGTGGGTCGCTCTCATTACCTGCATAATTCTCGCGCGCGATATTAATGAACCCTCCAGGCGTATTTCCCCAAGGCATCCATCCTAGTTCCCCAGGCCTTCCGAGACTTTGAGCTGATCATTTTGTCTAGACTGTGTACACCGAAGCTTGTAACTCGTGGTACAAGACGCCCGACGGCACAATCGTCGGCCTCTGGCCGGGTAAGTCGGCCAGAACACCTTGCATCCACCGGAGTTCTGATCGACCCTTAGGCAGCAGCCTTCATGCCACTCGGTCGCTGGCGAACCCACGCTGGGAAGATTATGAATACGAGCCAATTGACAAGACCCGCAACAGACTGCACTGGCTTGGTGCTGGGCACACGGAAAACGAGCGCACACAGACCGGCGATTGTAAGACCAGTTCTTTTACTTAAAAACGTGGGCCTAATGTAGTTTGCGACAGTGGCGTGGTACCTCGACGCGCCCGACGCACCCCCGATCCCGGAGTAGGCGTGCGAAAACGGTGTGGCAGGTGTGGATGGTCGGCATGTGGAAAGTAATCTTTTGGCGTCGTTTTCTCGTAGTGTTTCCGAAGTAGCCCCTATTTATATCATTTAGTTCGTAAACACACGGAACAATGAATGTTTCTTTCTTCTATCGTCTGCGCGGCCAGTGCAGAGCAAAGCCCTGGAGGTTCAGCGGAGAACCTCAACGCTCCGACTTCGGGAGGCCGCCAGTGGGCAGTGTAGCCACCAACTACCCGGTTTTACCTCGGATACGATCACTCTCGTATTACGACCCCACGCCACTCGACCCGTACCCTCTCCTATGCTCATTTTTGTACTCCATCCCTCGAGACTGGTTTCCCACTTAATTTCTGAATTTTACTCTACCAGCTCCGGATCACCGACTCATTTCTCGAACCAAACTCCGGCTCCCTGCCCCTCCTTCAGCGGCCAGAAAAGAAGTACAAAAACGAGCAGAGTATATCAAGTAAGTCAGGACCAATTAATTACACACACCGGGGGGATGTCAGATTGTGCGAAGCTATCCCACAATTTGAATGATCCATTGATTTGATATTCGATTTCTCTGGGTCCAGTTGGATTTTTTGAAAAAATACCGCAACCTGACATGTGGTTTTCCATGACCCAAGGTCGGGGTATAGTCGGGACCGGTCATTCCCGCCTGGTTCATTCAGCACTCAAAAGTTCCTGAACTTCGTTATCGTAATCTGCAACCCATCCGCACAGAAAGGACACTAAAAAGACCACTCGATGTTCGCAATTTTGTCTCCGCCTCTCTTCTGGGCATCAAGACTCCGATGACGCGCCAAATCAGCGGAATGGGCCGAGTCGGATCAGGTCTAACCCTGGAGACATCGGTGACAGACAAGGATACATACAGAAAGACTTATCTTGACCTAGCTCCAGATGCAAACTGACGGTCCATAACTCTGTAGTCAAATCAAATTGATAGAAAATTGGACTTTCCTTGTGGTGTGAAAGTGCCGCAGAAATATGAACAAGAGGCGGTTTCCTAACATGTAAACAATCAGCAGCCATTTCAGAGGCCACAAATTGATCCACTCCCAGTGAGGTACAAAAGGACTACTGATAAATCGATTCTCAGTAGCCATTTCAATTTTTTGAAGACCTTCTTTCTCTTTGTTGAAAATAGATGCTGAAAGTCGATCTTTTGGCAGTCCTTTCTCACCTTGCTGACAGTGGATAAAATCGCAGCCTCTGAAACGGCTGCTGATTGTTCATCGTTTTGGTTTTGCAGCGCTTTCATACCAAAGAGAAAGTCCAATTTTCTACTACTATCAACAACCGGGATACCGGCCACCTGAGCATTTATGCCCGGTTCTCGAGAGCCATACCCTCCCTATACAATCCACCATAGGCTATAATGAAGTCTGGTATCCTACGAATAGTTGAACACCATTTTCTCGATTTTACACGAAGTGCCGATGAAGCGGCGAATTTATTTCCGCCGGCATCCCCAACAAGACCAAATACTGGGAAACCGGCCACCCCGCTATTCAAGTTCCACAGGCGCAAACTTATGGCAATTTGGTTCAGGAATGATACAGGGAGAGTCTAGGGACTATTCTGTATGGTTGGGGTTTAGATACATGCAATGGAGTGGGGGAAAATCTGTGCTTGTGATGGATGCAGAACCTCCGGAATCGCAGACCATCGACTACCCAGGCGCCGCATCGGGCCCAACAGCGGTGGGGGCCAAGAATGAGGTACCTATCATTCAATACGAAGTATTCGAACATACTGGGGTACCTACCCGTATACCAAGATGCCGCTAACTCCCAAAAAAAATCCAAATGTCTCGGGTCCCGAATTTTGGTGGTTTGGGGTAGAGGACAGCAGTGACAAGGGAATTAAGGGAGGAAAAAGTTTGATAACACACCATACCGTAGGATGCCCAACGTAAAAAACCCTTGCCCAATTCCAGACCCATAGCATCGACGGGTCGCCCGGTGTGTACGTGGCCGGCCTGAGCCACTCAAGACTGAAGTCGAGGTGTATCCGGGTCATAGCAAGAATCGGTGGGGGAAGCACATGTTGAATGTTATCAGAGATGAATGCCGTGAATCGCGGGAGTACACTGAGCCCAGGAAGTCGTCGAAAGACGGTGAACTGGTAGAGAAAGAGCGAAGACAATCATGTGCGGGGTAAGAATCCGGCGTTCGGAGCGTCTCAGCCGATACTGCACGTGCCATAACTTTTGATCCGAACCTCACTTTCGGTCGACAAAAGCTATGGACCATCGTTAGAGGTCCTATTCCTTCCCCAAACCCCAGCCTCACACAATTCTTAGGGTCCTGACTCAATAGAGGCCAAGTGGTTGGTATCCTAGTTTGGCCGGTATCCCAGTCGGTGATAGTAATTTTGATTTGACTATAGATTTATCTACTCTCAGTTTCCCTTTTGACCTAGGTAAAAATAAGTATTTATATGGTGTGATAGGTACGACATTAATCGGCCCCTTGATATTAATATATTGATATATATTGATACGTGCGGCGATTTTTTACAGAAACAATGAAAGAATCACATGTTCAACCCAACTTGAACTGGCCGTTTTCATCTACGTTTCGCACGTTTCACACGCCTTCGCCAACGCACTCGAAGGAGCGGACCGAGCCGCGGCGGATACAAACGCCACAATCACGCGGCCTTGGAAGGACCTGGTAGGTAGGTAGGTAGGTAGTATTACACGGCCGGTCCCACTGAGGAACACCGGGGCCCAGGAGGTATCGAAATGCACACGTGCTAATATACATTATTGCCCCTGGACTCCTCTACAACTCCCAAAGCCGAGCTCACGGTCACAATCTCTCGACTCGCCGTGGTAGAACTAGGGAACTGAAAAGAAGCAAAAAACAAATTAGTACGGGGGAACCTATCAGATCAAGGACGTAACACATGGATGGCATAGAATACTTGGAGGACGTCGTGAGCAAATTTGGCTACCAGTGCAATGCTGGGACAGGAATATATCATGGATTTAAGGAAATCTTTGTTGGATTCCTCCACCAAGCGGCGTTGAAGTTGCGGGCATTTAAGAAAGAGTTGTCCCAGGAAGTTTTTGCCAAGCTCGACCAACGCCTCGGAGGACGTGCAGGTAATCAACACATGTTCTGGGGTTTCAATTTCTGCCTTGAAAAATCTGCATAGCCTGTTTTCCCGGGACACCTGCCCATTCTCGTGATCCACATAACGCAAGATTTCTACGCAGCAATATCGAGGTTAATGCCTCTCGATGCGTCTGTGTTTTTACCATTGTGCCTGGAACACAGGCTGTGCAGTTGACATCCCGAATTTCAGGTCTCTCTTTTAGGCGCCTCCTGGGCCGACACACCTCGTCCTTCCGCTCTTCTGACAGCCATGTCCACACTGATGCTCTTGCTGAATCTGGTATTTATTGGATCCATGACCATGGCACCCCACACGACCTCGCCCTTCATCCCCGGGTGTTCGATATCTCGGCCGTGTGTCACGATTTAGACGTTATCTAATCGTGACAACACCTTATCTAAGCGCCTAATCAAGCGCTCGTCTATTTAAACACCAAGGCTATGCTTGAACCATCAGTGATCGGACAGCTGACAGGTGTCATGCTGCGGACATGTGGAGTATGCATGGGCATTACTCAGAACACATGGCTCCAGGACGTTTCTTACTCAGAACACATGGTTCTGGCATGTTTATTACTCAGAACACATGGACGCTCTATTGTATATATTATTAGCACTAGTTACATAGCCACAGTTGAACAGTATAAGTAGTGCAGCTAGTCGCATGTATTCCTTAGTCTTTTATTCCATCATTCTTCGAGCCTCACTCTTACCGAGCATCTCCAATCCGCATTGTGCGTCCATTGGGTGTTCTTGAGCCTTGAGCGTGACATAATAAAAACTACCCTTCATACCTTCATACCGCCCCTACCCTCCAACCTCCTTTCCCTTCCCCCCCATCCCTCTATCCACTACTTGGTTTCTTACCCTCTACTTGGCCTCTCGTATTTGAAGTTCCATTTTCCCTATTCCCCACCCGCCGATTCTCTACCTCGTCCACAGCGAGTCTAAACAAGTGCAGCACCAGTTGTTTTCGGTTTACCGAACAGACAGACGCTAGGCCACGGGAAACATTGAGTCCGTCCCAAGCCACATAGCAGTTGTAGGAGTGCCAGCCGGACCTTCTGGGAAGACTGCCTCGCTATCGCCGGGGGTGTTGAACAAGACCCGGGGTAGTTCTGTCGCAAGAGACTGTTGCAATTTCACCAACCGCTGAGTGCGAATTCATACCAACACAGTGACCTTCCGTGCCCCATCCACCTCCTCTTCGTCGGGAACCTCATCCCAGTCGACTTCCTTATACCGCTCTGCCGAACTTCCTACTTTCACCCCGTTTGACCGATTTTACTCCGCCCTTGCCCAACTACCTCACCAACCACCTCGCCCGTCGCTCATATTACCAATGGCCGACGAAGACCAGAACCAGGGCACCACCTCTTACATGCCCGCTATGGACCTCGACCCTGCCCTGAGAGAAACTAGGTCCTCTCGGATCACCCTCGCCCGCCTCCCCCCCACTTTCGATGGCTCTGATAAGAGCAAGTGGGAAACCTTCCTCAACGCCCTCCTTAATTACCTATGGGCGTACGACTCGGAGTTTGACTCCAAAAAGAAGAAGATCACGTTCACCCTCTCGTTATTGGGTCGGACCGATGGTGCCTCGTGTCCAACCACCAATTGGGCACGTAATTGGCGAAAGCGCATGTTGCGCGAGGGGCTTGACAGCCTCTACCACTTCGATGATCTGATCTCGGATCTAGAAGCGACGTTCCAGGACAAGAACGTCAAGCAGACGGCGCACATGCGCCTTACGACAACTCGGCAGGGAAAGACTCCCCTGGCCGACTTCATTGAGGCGTTCGAGTTGAACGCCGAAGAAGCGGGGTACTCCTCGAACGACAAGGACATCCCCCACAATACCTTTCTTGTGGAAACCCTCGAGAACCTCGTGAACGAGGATGTCCGAAACCAGCTATACGCTGGAGGGGTAGAAGTCCCAGAGAATTATGCGGGACTCAAGAAGTGGCTGACGGCGATCAGCAGAGTGATGGAGCGGAAGAAGCTCCCCAACTATCTCTGCGACACTGGCATCAGAGCACTTTCTGTGCTCTTGAGCTTGAGTGGCGACAGATTCGGCCCGTCTTAGCACGCTTGACGACATTGCTTGGGAGAGATCATGTCGAGAGATTGGACGCAGCAGTGAGGGCATTGAGGGAGCACGAGAAGGTGAAGCAGATAGTTTATGTGGTGAGTCAATTTCAATTCTACACTATCAACAACTACTAATTGTTTGAAGTCTACCGAATACGCCGAGTCTAATTTGACAAGTCAATAACGCTGAGAAACTTTGTGTTCTTCTGTGGGTGTGTGTCTTCCTCCTCAGCCTCGCTGTCAGAGATATCAATAACCCCGGAAAACTTCATTTTCTTCTGTGGGCACGCGTCCTCCTCTTCAGCCTCGCTGTCAGAGATATCAATAACCCCCAAGAGCTTCCTTTTCCTGGGAAGACATCCATCACCAAGCTCTATGCGATGCAGCTGCGAACCTACTCGAGGAGCAGCGGCGGGAGATCAGAAAGGAGAGCTGGGGGGAGGTGTGGGAAGAGCTAAGTGAGGGCGACACCAGCTTGGAGTCTACACGGTCAAAGGAACAGCGCGTGGTGCTGGTGCAATAGCACGTGGAACCGGTACGGGTTGGGTGGGCGTGTACCCTCTCAAATCCAGGGAGTGGCTGCAGAGCCCAGTCCGGACAGCCGGGCCTCCCGTGAGCTGCAAGATAAGGCACAACCCAATCGTTCCATGCCTGCTCTGCGGTCTGCAGCACGTGCTTAGTGTACACGTTGCGAACAGCATACTGTACTATTTCGAGCAAGTGTTCACAGCATGTCACCCATCACCTAAAGTGTTCATATTTTTGAGTGTTCATTCCTCGGCAATCATGGGAAACTTACCATAAATGGTAGTCCGGCGAATGCCGGACCGGAAATTTTCGCAGTTTTTAGCCTATTTGGGCCGCAAAATCTCGCCGTCACCCATCACCCATCACCTACACCAAAAGTGTTCAGTTCACGACCCTCTGTCATCCGTCACCTGAACACTTGGTTGAAATAGTACAGTAGTCATTGCCCTTCGGACCCCAGAGCATGGACCCCGGCCTATGGAGCACGGTGAATGGATGGGCAGCAGCAGGGGTGTGCTCCTACGGAACTACCTCAACGACACGAGCGGCGACGGGCACGGGTTCAGCGAGATCTCAGGCAGCTCGCTGCTCGCGGCGGTCACGTACTGCATGGTCGTGCTGGCGCCGACGGCGTTCTCAGCGGCGACGTACGTGCCGTGGGCGGACAGCATCCGCGCTGAGCTCGGCATGAATGATGCAGACGGGAACCCCCATATCACAAACAAACGGTATCTCGGTTCAAACGAATTCATTGACGCTTCAAGTAATTCACGTTGCAAGAAGCACAGGGGGCAAACATGATGGCAGTTGTCATACTGGCATCCGACAGGCATCCGCTGGGCATCCGACAAGCATGTGTTGGGCATGTGTCAGGCATGTGGCAGGTAATTTCTCACCTGCCTGTCATGCTGCGGGAATGTTTAAGGCAGAAACTACTGTAGATCTATTAGCTTGCTTTCTTGCTATCAGTCCTTTGGCAAAGTGGTTGGTAATAGTTCCCATTATTCTTTTGTGAATTCTGGTTGGACGTGTGTTCAATCCCTGAATTGCTCTTCTTTTTTCGGCTTTCCCGACAGAGCTCGTCGCGTCAGATTGATGCAGTTTAGCATGTCCCAAGCCTCTTCCATGGTATTTTTCTCACAGCTTCTTGTGGAACATAGCGCACGGCCCAAATTTCTTCTATTTTGAGTGTTTTTTTTGATTGTTTCTGATATATTGCTTGGGATGGGCTCGATTCATATCCAATGGCTCTGCAAACTATATGGGGAGAATGGCAATGAAATTTCGGAGTCCCTGATGTCGTCAGTTTATTTTTTTTTGGCATGTGGAAAATGTAGTATGCCATTATCTTGTTTTCATGCAGATCACTCCCCACGCGTGAAGATGGAGTTATAATATTCTGTGCTATGTTTCAAGGAAACCCAGGATCATCCTGAAGAGCACCTCATCACCAGATTTCATTTTTGGGTCCTCTATCTCGTGAACGGCACAATCAAATCCGAAATATTCCAATTTGACCAATCATTTCTCATAGGCAATTATTACCCATGTTCTGTGCCTATGGGAGCAGTATGTGTGCAGACCCTACCCTGAGGTACTCAAGAGAGGTTGTACAACTCAGATTCCGTGGCCAAGTCCTTGCGCTGGTACGTGGCACACCTCAATGTTGTGATCAGTCACAGACATGTGTGGTTACACCCACTGACATGGGAGCCCAGAAAAGAAACAAGAATAATAACAGAAAGAGGGTAGCTCCTAGAAAGTGCACCAGGCTCAGTCACAAGGCCTCCAGCAGGGATTCATGGGTAATAATTGCCTATGAGAAATGATTGGTCAAATTGGAATATTTCGGATTTGATTGTGCCGTTCACGAGATAGAGGACCCAAAAATGGAATCTGGTGATGAGGTGCTCTTCAGGATGATCCTGGGTTTCCTTGAAACATAGCACAGAATATTATAACTCCATCTTCACGTGTGGGGAGTGATCTGCATGAAAACAAGATAATGGCATACTACATTTTCCACATGCCAAAAAAAAATAAACTGATGACATCAGGGACTCCGAAATTTCATTGCCATTCTCCCCATATAGTTTGCAGAGCCATTGGATATGAATCGAGCCCATCCCAAGCAATATATCAGAAACAATCAAAAAAAACACTCAAAATAGAAGAAATTTGGGCCGTGCGCTATGTTCCACAAGAAGCTGTGAGAAAAATACCATGGAAGAGGCTTGGGACATGCTAAACTGCATCAATCTGACGCGACGAGCTCTGTCGGGAAAGCCGAAAAAAGAAGAGCAATTCAGGGATTGAACACACGTCCAACCAGAATTCACAAAAGAATAATGGGAACTATTACCAACCACTTTGCCAAAGGACTGATAGCAAGAAAGCAAGCTAATAGATCTACAGTAGTTTCTGCCTTAAACATTCCCGCAGCATGACAGGCAGGTGAGAAATTACCTGCCACATGCCTGACACATGCCCAACACATGCTTGTCGGATGCCCAGCGGATGCCTGTCGGATGCCAGTATGACAACTGCCATCATGTTTGCCCCCTGTGAAGTAGCTACGCTGTTCAATTAATCACCAGCGAAAGCGTCCATTCAGACTTAAATGCAGAGAAGCGGATTCATATCCATCACTGGCAACGATAAGGATGAGAGAGAAAATTAAAAATGCCGATCCTACCTTGCCCAAAATAAAATGTGTGCCGGATTGATACCACGGGAGGCTACAACAGTGATTTTGAGCTGTGATTCGCCATCAGACGGAGAGAAGCGTACGACTTATAGAGAGACTGCAGTTAGGGTCCTCGGGGCCCTCACATTTTCTTACCGTCGTCTCCCGGACCATGAACGGGAGCGGGTCTTTAAACTGCCAATATTCCGTCGCGCTGTCGCAGAACAGACAAATTCAGGTAGGATACCCGTTGACCTGAAATGACGTACAAGTGATGGTAGCCGAAGCGGCGAAGCAACATCGTCGGCACGCCGTCTACAAAGGAGGGTAAGGGTTGAGGAATACGGTCTCAAGAAATAACGAACCAGTGGTGTGCGTAGCTGACGAGGAAATCAGCAATTGTCCGTGAAACGTACAATAGAACGCACCTCGGAAAATATTTTCAACCCCAATCAGCTTTTCCATGTATGCGGCATAATCCGGGTCTCCCACACGAGGTTGCCCTGATTTAGATCTATTTAGTGGGAGTCAAAAGTTTGTTGGGGAGACGAATTACCGAAGGTAAATAACGCGATGTTGGCGTCCGGGAGCGCAGTTTTAATCGAAGGAGCAGCGAGGGATGCAATTGCGCCGCCTAAGCTATGGCCTGCACAAAAATTAGCCACAAACGCGGCAGTACGGCAGGACAATTCATACCTGTGACGATGATGCGGTATCCCGGATATTGTGTAAGCTGATCCCTGACGATCTACAAGATATCGTTCACGACGTTGTTGTACGCAGCCAAGAAGCCGGAGTGGACCCGGACGTCTACTGTGATGCCTGGCGACTTGAATGGGCGTAGACGGAATTTGGCATCTGGATAATATTAGCGCGTCGGCCACGAGAAATAAAGGTGCACCGAACCTACGACGGCATCGGTCAAGCTGAAGGTTCCACGGAAAGACACCACGATTTCAGTCCGATTATCGTCGCGCGCGATGAATCCCTGTGTCCGTCCACGTTCGAACTACGGAGGAGATGAGATAAACAGAAACCACGCAGGTAGAAAGAGGCAGACAGATCGGACGAGCGTGTTGCCAAGTGGGCTACGGCAGAACGACCGATATGCGGCCGACGAGTATTGGGTGTAGCGGACAAGATCGTTGTAAAGATCCCGGGAAATTTCGCGAAAGATCACAGGGGGCGAAGCCGAAGACGCATCGTCGTCAAGAACCCAGGAAATTTGGCGAGAGACCACAGAGGGCAAAAACACTGAGACGAAGAGAGCGAAAAACAGGGAGATAACTGAAGCTTTCATCTTGAGCGGCGCCAGGCGAACAACCCCGATGGAGGAGAGTTGAACAGTGGGCTTTTAAAGAAAAGGCGTGAGAACTCCGGGGAACCTCCAGGACAGAGGGCTTTTCAGCGAGACACAGTTCTTGGAGCTCGTTAAGGATTAAATTAACAGAGGGCTTCTGGGTGCGACCGCGCTTCATCTTCTTTAAGGTGGAAGAATTACCGAGAACCCAGTTGAGGATTACTAGTAAGTTGAATATACGAAGAAGTTCAATAACCTCTGGCTTCTCATCACGTTAAATGAAAATGCCGCTGGAAATATGAGCACGGTGGCGGACAAGTCGCGGACGTGACGGCTTGCTCTTACCTGCTACTACCATGATGTCGCTTCTCCGGATCACAAATGGTCGAATATAGTCAGATACATGAATTAGAAGTTGAACTTTTCCGTCTCGAAGTACCTCGGGGCCGTGTTCAAGTCGACTGGAAAGCTGGAAATCGTCCATTGTAGGAATTCAAATTCCATGTCATGTTAGTTGGCTCGCAGGAGGTTTGGGTTAAGTTTGAAACACTGAACCCTGGCACCCGCAGAGCCTGGAGAAATAGGTTCGAGAGACAGTGCTGGAAAGTGTTACATAACTCAGTCGCACCTTTTTCCTTCTCGAATCTAGAGTTACTCCTGATATCGATACGCGGAGAAGTTTAATGACCGCTTTTCGCCCACGCGTTATACCTCTGGCTTCTCATCACGTTCATCGGGAATGCCGCTCAAAATATCAGCACGTTCGCATACACACGCCCACTCGCACGGTCGAAGACGATTAGATACATGAACGAGAAGATTAATTTTCTTTCTCGAGGCCCCCTGGCTACTGTCAGGCAGACAGGAAAGCTAGAAGTTGTCCCTTGGAAACTTCAATTCGCTTTCCAGCGGTAGAGTACATAGGACAAGGTTTGGCACACCCGCCGATCTTGGGGAGATGAGTTCGAGAGACATTGTTGGGAAGTCCAACCGGAGGAATTCATCACGGTGAACGGTGGTTCTGAGGAACTTCAGAAGATCGGATTCGTGCGTTGAACGTTCGGCGAAACACATGATTTTTATTATTATTAAATCCCGAAAGGAATTGATCGGCGAGCTCGCCTGCCGGGTCCCTGTCAATGATGCGAATAATTAAAGCACAAGTTCAAGCCAATATGAAGTTTACACGGTCTAGGAAGGCCAGATATCTTCTAAAATTTCAAACCATGGGCCAATTCGACGCACAACCAAGAATTTGACAGGTGCCCCGGGAGGTGCGACGTTGAATCGAACGCAAAGAATCACGATGTATTCTATCAATTTCTATTCAATCCTCGGATGAATTCACCCGACTGATAAGAGGGTAACAGCATGGGACAAAGGGACCGAGTCTCCTCGTACTTTTGAAATTGAGACGGCATTCTATTTCCATCCCCATCCTCTGATCAGCATCGCCGAAGAGATTATTACAACGGGAAGAACTGACACCAGAATTCCGAGCGAGTGTCAAATTTTCCTTTCTTATCCCGTGTCCGTTCTTTATCGAAGTTAGGGTATAGGTTTTGTATTGCGCGAGCTTGGTTTCGACCCAGAATCCTGGACTGTGATCCTCGGTCTTCTCGGACACTAATTCAACCAATATCCTGGTGATGAGCCAACCTCCACCTAATTACCTGGCATTTCGGATGATTGCCCAATAATGCATTGCAAGCAACCTCGATTCGCCCTCTCGGCATGACATGGAGGCATCTGCTTTGAGCGCAGAGAAGCGGATACATTCTGCTCATGTTACCCAGTAAGCAACCAGTTGGAATTTACGGTTGCAATCTGGAATACGTTGAATGATGTCTTGCATAAGCTTGCTGGCTAACTGTCTATTGCTGGCTACAGCTATTAAGTCACTCGGAATGAGTGCAATGCACTCAACATGACACACCGGCCAAAATAAATATTCAGCTCAGCTGAACATGTTGCTGAAAATAATTCTTTCGCGTGCAAAATAAATGTGGTTGAAAATGTAGCCGAAAACTCCCAGTACACCGCTTTACACGCTATCGAAATTGGTCAATCCAACCCAGTCTAATTTCCAGCGATCACTACTTGGTTTCTGTCCAATTAACATGTCGAACAGATGAGCAGTATGAATATGGAACTTCCCTATATATCTTCTCAAAACTCCGAGATTTATTAAATACATTATTCCCCGATCAAAGAAACTCTCGGACGAGCACGATGAGTTGATCCAAACTGGGAGAAAAAGCGAACACAACATTCAAAATCTGTGGAAGGACTACAAAGATGAACTTACTGCAGAAGCCAAAAAATGCTCCCGCTTGGTCAGTGAAGAGCACGCCAAATTCGAACTTGGACTGCACAGAAGCAACTAATCATGAATGATGAAGACATATCTACTGAGGAAAAACACCTCGAAATTCTACATCTAGAAGGAATGATAGAAACTTATCTCAAAGAAGAGGCTGATCGAAAGAAAGCCCAATTTAAAGCTCACTATGATATTGTCGGTGAGACTCTTAAAACCCGGCACTGGACGCGATTTACCAAAGAATACCACCTTAGAAGCATCATAAATGACATAAATGAATTCAAGAGAACAGAGGAAAATTCAACAGTACCCTGCTTTGAAACCCGACCAAAGCAGATGGCAGAGATGGCTCGAAATTACCATGAGTCTGTTCAGCATACTGATATCTCTGATGAAAATGATTATGGTTGAGTGATATGCACGGAGCAAGTTCTTGAGAAGTGTGATTCATATTTGTCCAAAGATGAGTACAACGAAATGGAGAAAGACCTGACAGAGGAGGATATCCGCAATGCTTTAAAACTATCCAGTAATGGGAAAGCACCCGGGGTAGATGGTATCCCCTATAAATTTTTCAAAGCAATGGACATTGAGTATAAAAAATCAAAAGACAAGCCTGGTGGTGCTTTCAACATAATAGGCTTCCTGGCAGAATTATACTGCGACATTGAGCAATTCGGGATAGCCAATGGTTGTAACTTTAACACGGGTTGGTTATGCTCTGTGTATAAAAAAGGAGACACTGGCCTCAATAGCAACTACAGACCGATCACACTATTGAATATAGACTATAAGCTCATGACGAAGGCTTACTCTATGTGTTTAATGAAGGTTGCTCCCTCCTTGATAAAACCAGACCAAGCTGGCTTCATGAAAGGACGAAAAATTGAAGACCAAATCAAACTAGCTAAATTCTTGCTCAATTATGCTGAAGTAGCGAATGAAGATGGGATACTTATTGGCCTTGATCAAGAAAAGGCATACAACTGAATGAACCATGACTACCTTATACGTGTCCTTGACCATATGGGTTTCCCAGCCAAATTTTCAAGAACAATCAAAAGTTTGTACCATGATGCCAAAACAATTGTCATGATTAATGGTGAACTTAGCCAACCATATATTGTTGCAAGGGGTGTCAGACAGGGGGATCCTCTCTCCTGTTTATTATTCAATTTGGCCATCGAGCCTCTTGCATGCCTACTCCGAAAATCTGATATCAAAGGAATAAGTATACCTGGAACAAACAAAAGTCTGGTTGTATCACTCTTTGCTGATGATACAACAGTGTACCTTAAATCCACTGACTCTATGGAAACTCTATGGTACATTCTGCATCTCTGGTGCGCTGCATCAACAGCAAAGTTCAATGAACACAAAACAGTGCTCCTTCCCTTCAGAAGACAGTCCTATCATCAGAAAGTCATTGAAGAAAGAAGAATAAATAGTGAGTGCCCAATTGGCACAATTAGCAACTCTATTAGAATTATTCCCGATGGGGAGAGCTGTCGTATGCTAGGTGCATGGATAGGGAATGGAATTCCATATACTACGGCATGGCCATCTGTCTTAGAGAAAATCAATGTGGACCTCATGCAATGGGAAAGAACACACCCGACACTAGAGGGAAACGGCATGTAATTAGCATGGTAATTGGGGGTCGGACACAGTATCTGAGCAGAGTGCAAGGAATGCGCAAGGAAATTGAGGAAACCCTTGGAAAAATGATACAACCCTTTTTGTGGGATGGAAAAAGAGCCAGGGTGTCGCTCGAGACCATGATCCTCCCAGTTGATAGAGGGGGGAAAGGGATTTTGCATATCCCTTCTCGTAATAAAGTAATTGATCTTTGGAATCTCCAGTGCTATCTCATGCAAGGAGAAGATCAACCACTATGGTGTTATTTTGTCGACTTTATACTCAAAAAGTATTTGGAGACTAACTAGCTGAATATCAGGCCTGGTCAAATCATCAACATTTTCTTGAATAATATCCATTTCCCCATCCCGAGGTCAAACATAATACCTTATGACCTCAAGCGAATGATAACTGCTGCTCAAGACTTTAACCTTAAATTCATGGGACTTTCCATTGACCGTGAAGTTCAGCTTGCTATGCCAATATGGAAGCATCCCTCTGTTCGCTATCCTGCCTACAAAAATGCATGCTTCAACTTGTCTCAGAAATCACCATGAAGTTAGGACTGTTCAGGATGCCCTCATAACTGCAACGAGAAGAACTACAGTGCACAGACGGCCACATACTATCAATCCCAGTGGCATTGGCCGGAAAAATTGTGGCTGCCCACCTTGTAATAGAGATCGAAGTGAACTAGGTTGTGAAAACCGAGGGAAATGCATTGAGACTGCTCAAATATTATTAGACTGTATTATGCCAAAGTGGAACCCTCTAGTTCCAATAGCTGACCTTTGTGATGATCTGGAATTACAGCTGATTGAAGGCGCGAACCAAAAATTCCTGTTTTGGCATATTTTCAAAGAATTCCCGATATCTCAGTCAGTTCCTCACCGATTCACATAAAAACTGGATAGATCTACTCAGCTAATTCACGTGCAATTAGTGATAGAAAATAATTTGTGAAAAATAATATGTATTATGTATTTTCTGGTTCTAGGCTGTTTTCGCACCGAAAGCCGTCTAGCATGCCAAGAACATGTCCCAGCCACCTAATATTTTAGTCTAACCCCCTATTAAGGAGAAAACAAGATATGAAAACAATATGCTAGACCCGTGCTTCATCCTTTACAAAGCTGTGTTTGCAGCACTGAATGAACGAGTTGGATGAACACAGTTCAAACAGATAAAACAGGTCTTCAAAGTAGACTCAAGGCTTGACATCTGTTCTTCACTTGACGTTGACACCCAAACTGACGTCATGTTTAATTGCCCTGGCATTTTAATCTCACAAGGTTCGCAGCGAATTTTTACAAAAATCATCAAGGGCAACTACCCTGAGCCACTCAGAAAATCAACATTCATCAATTTGGACCGTATTCGCTACTCGGTGCATGAAATTTCTGATTACACACGGACAGATGAAATGATTTGGAGATCTATACGCTCAACAAATTTAAGACAACTTCACCGTGAATTATTCTGGAAGTCAATTCACAATATTTTCCGAGTTGGTGACTTCTGGACACATATTGATAATCTTGGGGCGATAGCAATCTGTCAAACCTGTGGTGTTCCTGAAAATCTGGAGCACATAGCAATGGAATGTGATGCTTCAGGCGCAAAATTGATTTGGAAACTAACCGAGAAACTCTGGTGTATGAAATATTGCATGTGGCCTTCCCTCAGCTGGGGGCTCATTTTGGGCTGTAATCTTGTTAAGTTCAAAGGCACAAATGGCAAAACTATCCTTCAGATGGGAAGATTATTTGCCATTCTCGTATCCACAGCGTGGCACACAATCTGGAATATTCGCAACGACAAAGTGTTGAAGAATCCAGACCTAATCATCTCAGAGGTTGAGATTCATAATAGATGGTTGAAATCTATAAATTCCGCACTAGGACGAGATCGAACCCTGGCCAATAACCTGAAATTTGATAATCTTGCACTGAATAAAGATCTCGTTCTACGAGCATGGAGTGGTGAATGAAGACTCACTGCCAGATGACTGGACTTACACAGTGGGGGTTTTAGTGGATGGGTATACAGCCATTGACTTTGAAGGATTCAAAAAATGGGATAGGATAATATTTTTTTAAAAAGGCTGGAGTCCCACACTACGGGATACGTGCATAATGGCATTTCCTCCCTGGATAACTTCCCCGGCATTAACTGGAATTTTCCGGTAGACCCAGCGGATGATTTTGGAATGCTTCTGCAGACTGAAAATTCATTATCCCAAATGCTCCAAAAAAAAATAAAAAAAAAAGAACAATTTCGGCGATCAAGAGATTTTTGCCATTGGTTCGGAAAATGCCGGACGAATGGCAAAAATTCCTCCGTCACCGAAATTGTCGTTTTCAGCTACATTTTCAACACTATTTATTTTGCACCTGAAACACTCGTCTTCGGTAACATGTTCAGCTGTGCTGAATATTCATTTTTGCCGGTGTGTGAGTCGGACGAGACGCTTAGATAGACCGGAGACGATCGGGCCGAGCCACCGCCGGAATTTACGGGAAGCTTGCCGAGCCGCGTGGCAACGACCATCTTTTTTTTTTTTTTTTTGTTGCGGTGCAATTGATTTGTTCTCAGAGTCCATGAGTGTATCATGGGTACCCCCCTTGGGTCTAGGCTGTAGCCCCCTTTTGGGCCAACATTAGTTTGTGAGAACAAATCCACAAGGTAGTCTCCGGGAATCTGTGACCCGAAATGATAGAGTGTGACTACACTCCGCCAGGAAGGAATGCTTTTACGCAGACCAGTTTGGACATAAGCCCCATTTTAGGTAGCTGCCCCTTATGGTACTGTGGGACTCGGCTGACAACGCAATACCCACTAAACCTCCTGGTGGTTTAACACGGGACTCAAACCCGCGGCCGAAAGAATTCCCAAACAGCGACCGGCCATCTTTGATTTCTAACAAGCCCCCGATCCAGAGCGCCGCAGCGTGCCCATTGCCAATCCATGGCTCAGGCTATCCGAGTCAAGCCGTACCTTTCTGCGGGCCTGGAACGAGAAATCTTCGGGACCAACAGATGTACCCCAGCATGCGACGTTTCAGAGCCCCGCTGAAGTAGGGTCCGCTGACAATTTCACTTTGAAGAAAATAATTAATTGTCAGTCAGAATGTCAGGCTGACTGTCCGGACTGACAGATAACAATTGACAATTGCCTATTCAAGAAATTACTAGCTATTCGATGAGTTCCAGTTCCGGGTGACTGTTTGCAGCGCTGCAACGGGCTGGGCTGCATACCTCCACTCTCCTTTGTCTCCACATCATCATCTGTGACTGACAGCAAGCCCTTCAATCTGGGGCCCTCAACATCCCTTGTCAACAACAAATATGGTGTCAGATCTGAAGGTCTTCGTGTTTTTCTTGTGCCCTTGTTTCATGCGTGATATCTTGGCCCTGAGCGCATTGGAGATTTTCGTTGTCTTTGTTCATTTCCGTTATTGCCGAGATGGGTCAGGTAGTACTAGCTGCCAAAGATAATCAGATTGAATCCATTAGTGCCTCTACTTGTAAGAGACCATAATTCATGTCCGGCAGAAATATTTCCAAATCCATTTGAGTTCGAAAAGTTGCTCTTTCGTCAGGTGGCTATTCTGGGTGGTCCACGGAGATAGAGGAAAATTTCAGACAGGCGGCTGTGGAGTTCAAAAAACTGTTCCCTTTGATCCGGGCCTGATCCGCACCGAGTCGGCTGAATTCGCTCCGAAAGTCAGTCGGTAGGTACGTAGGTGGGTTGCAATTGTCAGGATTGTCAGGTGGAATTTTTTCAAAAAATTAAATAACCCCTTGTCAGTCACTGACTGACAATTATCTGTTAGTCAGCCGACAATTAAATTGTCATGTCAGCGGACCCTACGCTGAAGAAACTCTTGGGCTCCTCCAATCCGTCGATCTGTACCACCTATGTTCTCCAGGCTCACGCATATCGACGTATTGGACACCACCCAAGTGCCGCTGCGGGTATACGCGCAGCTGTTCACGCTCTCCCGCCTCACGCATCTGTGTCTGAACAACCACATGCCCACACACACAATGTGCACATCGTCCTGTCTGCCGTTGAGATCTTCGTGAACATGTGTATTCGCGCATCGAGCGTGCGCGCTTCGTCGCGCAAAACCCCCCTCCAAGAAATCCGGACCCACGATTCGTCGCGGCGCTTTATGTCCATTGCGGGGAGGACTGGGAAACCGGGAGCCGCGACGACCCGGACTCTTGGGTCTTCTCGGAGATCTTCGTGGCAAGGAAACGGCGGGGTGAAATTCCCGGTTAGTCCCGTTAACTAGCTTTAACTCTTTCGTGGAAATCGTTAATATATCTAGGATTGTGGAAGCGTCATGGTACTTCCTGCAGGACTTACCGATTCATCATCCACGGACGGTGTCCCGAGTAGTGGGGTTCCAATTTTACTGTGATAACTCGTCAAGACTTTTCGGTCCATCGGGATTTGTTAAAGAGGTAATTTGCAAGCTTTCATAAACCTCTCGCTCGTAGCTAAGGATATATGCGATATCAGACTAGGATTAATCAATCAATTGTATTAGGGTTGGTTTTCACAGCCTTCTAGGAACCCAGAGTCGCAGCTCGACCCGGCATTAAATTTAACATCGCTCATCGCCAGGCTTCCTCGCCCTTTTAAACCGTAAGCTCCCCACCGAAATTCAAGCCGGCCTGGCCTCTTCACAAAGTCGATCGCGGATATATACCATCGAGCGGCCGGGGCGGCGCTGGGTTCCCCATGCAGGCGGGCGCTGGAAAATATCTCCTTTTCCTCGCCTGTCATTCCATACTCTAGGCGCAAGGGTAGAGAGGACGGCCAGTTCAGTAACTTAGGGCCTTCCCTATGGCGTGTTACCTGTTTGCCTGGGTCCACGAATGTGAGATATTTGTTCGATGATTAGGACTCCGCCGCGCGATCCCCGGAAGTGAATGGTTGGGCGCATGTGGGCGCGTGTACAGCATTATTAATACAGGTAGTTTCCATTCAATTCGCCTGCGCACTTGTAGCGCCCGTTAGACGCCCGTCTCTTTTTCATATTCTGCTTCCACTGCTTCCGAAGTGCGTTGCAACGAGCCACCGTGTGTCGACACTCTCGGTGCAGTGCAGCGTCACCTCGAATTCGGGTCCTAGGGCAATCAGCGTCAGGGGCATGCTCGTTTCGGGTGTTGACAGGATAGATCCTTTTGTCGCTTGCGTTTTCGTTCGTGTAGATCATCGAGTTGACCTTTGGGAAGATATTTATCATCGAGTGAAGGTTTTACATTCGGGGTCGAAACCCGCATCATCATGCGCTGTTGGGCGCCTGTCTGCGTACTGGAAAAATTAGGTTACGCGCTGTAGTTGAAAGATGTTGCGCTCTTCACATATATACTACCGTGTATGTCGGCCGAGCCCTCATTGAGGACGTGACGGAGGTGACGAAATACCTACGCAATTTTAGTACAGAAAACGGCTACAAAGAATGTAGAGAGCCTGAGATGGATGAACGCGAGAAGGACGCGATGAGCGCGTCTGGGAGGAAATAATGGTCACGTGTAATACTGTGGGAATCAAAACAACAATCTGAAATGGGCGTTAAACTCTACTCTCCGTTAGCTCTCACTCAGGACGATAACGAGCAATAGGATGCGTGGTAAGCGGAGCCATTCGGAATCGAGGTGTAGATGTGATGTGTCGCAATTATTTTCGGGGTTGCACCTATGTAATTACAAGGTGGTGGCGGAGGGGCGCGGTGTCTCGAGATGGGTATTGAACGAACGGGAAAGGGTGTACAGGCCCAGATCACTGCTTGCACACACCCGCGAATATGCAGTCCCTCCATGCGGCGTACAAAAGGACGACGAAATTGTTGCCTTCGGGGCTGCCGACGATTGAGTGATCGGCGCATGAAGCGAAATCGAACATTCATACCTTCCTGCGGTCCACGGTGCGGTGTCTAACCACCCGAGAGGATTCACCGCGGGCGTCGCGGTGCCGTTGCTGGTGATGTGCGGGTTCCCATCTGCATCATTCATGCCGAGCTCCGCGCGGATGCTGTCCGCCCACGGCACGTACGTCGCCGCAGGGAATGCCGTCGGCGCCAGCACGACCATCCGGTAAGTGACTGCTGCAAGCATCGAGCTGCCTGAGATCTCGCCGAACCCGTGCCCGTCGCCACTCGTGTCGTTGAGGTAGTTGCGGAGGAGCCCGCCGTCCATGGGGGCCGTGCGCGCACCGTCCACGATTTCTTGAATCCACCCGGTGAGATCCGAGATGGCACCTGCCTGCCACGAGGTGCTGGCTGCGATGGGTGCCTTGATGACGGTGGCGAGGACGCGCGCCATCCCTGCCGCGGCCCATCCATTTCCCGTGCTCCATAAGCCAGGATCCGCGCTCTGGGGCCCGACGATGTGCTGCCACAGACCATTAGTGGCGGAGGAACCCACCGCGGAGGGTGTGGCCGAGTCCGAGTTGAAGAGCAGGACCTGGCGGTAAAGCCCGCACTGTAAGTACGCCGTTTCAAGGAGGGACGCGTTGCTCGAGTCGGCCGCAAAGTACGCGATGAACGGTGGTGCCATGTACATGAAGTCGGCCCTGCCCGACACCGTCAACAAAGATGAGGAGCCCAGATAAACACTTAAACGCACCAGAGCTCAGCGACATCACTACGCTGGGAGATTGCACCGTTCACCCACCGGGGTGCTTCGCCGATGATGTAGTCGATCTCGCTCTGTGCGGCGATGGCGAAGGTGTCGTTGGTCTTACCGAGCATGACAGCCACGACGCCCAGGCTCGCCGGGTCCCCCACTGCACCGTCGCCGTCGGACAGTCCGTTCGCCCCTGTGCCAATCACAATCCTCGCCGCGGCGTAGGGCAGGGCGGGCACCGAGGACGGTTGGAGAGTCGGAACGGGGAACGGCGAGGCGCCGAAGACGGAGAAAATTGGGGATTGCAGCTCCAGCAGAGCCTCTGAGGCCGTTCCATATTCCCAGGAATGGCTGGGGAGAGATTGCGCTAGTGTGGCGACCGCGGAAATGTCGAATCCGGGACTGAAAGGAGTGGGCGAGTAAGCCGCCACAAAGACAGGTAGATAGGTTAGGAGGATAGTGAACGGGAGAAACATTGCGACTGTCTCCGCAACATGACAGGCCAGGTTTTGTAGTCCTTCTATCCGTACTTTGATTGCCGGAAAAATATCATACAGCTCCATGGAACTTGATGGCAAATCACGTTTTGCGTTTTGAAACGATCATCTGCTCGATCACATTGTCACTGTGGGTGCAAGGAACTGCAAGGAACTGCAAGGAACTGCAAGGAAAACGTGAGGGATAGTGTTCTGCCGTACATTAGATACGTGAAAATCTTGAGCCCTGCTGCATTTCACCTCGAGGAGGCCATTTTGCCAAGATTTGATGAGCTTCCCTAGATACATCGTTATGGCATGCAGAGAAGAGGCTGCAGGGTTCCCGGAGTGTTCCCGGCGGAATGTACTCGGAATGGAGGCGTTTAACGAGACTGATGGCGGATCAATTTGCTGACGCCAAGCTAGTTGACGGACCACGAGTGACGATAAAGTTCAACATTGAACAAGCAGTGAGCACATTTCTGCCGGGTCCAGTGTTGTATTGTACAAGGCCGAACAGCGAAGGCATACTCTGGAAGGCCTGCTTATTCGTAACACAGTCGGTATGGAGCAGAAATGCGAGATTGATGAGGAGGGCTGTTTTTGGTGTCCCCCCAAGGACTGCACGAGGGATCTTCAATGGTGATCAAAACGACGGGATTACAACACCGCCTTGAGAATTCCGATTTTCACCCTCGCGCGTTGGGGGGACCTTCTCTGAGCGTAACCATGGCGACACGGAGAAAAAGGAGTGGGCATGCCGCGGCCGTTGAGGTACTCTGAGGTATTATAGGGACTCGGATTGGACTCGGATGTGTCTTCCGCCCGAAATTCAAACAATGCATTGCTCAAGACTAAGTTAATGCTTCCCCGCTGCAATTCAACCAGCGAGGCGCGAGCTTTATTTGGTTAAAGTGCCTGTCCACGATTGCAAAGGCGGCGAGTCCATTAGAATCCTTCCTGCCGCAGTCCCGTTGCTCGGGCTTCGACCCGTAGACTCATAACTGGTCTGCTACTGTGAGTGCAAGCACTCTGCCGCAGACTGGTACAACTCGGACCAAATAATTGGCCCGTGCGAGGAGTTTGAAAATTTATGATGGCCTCTGTTCTGGCCACGAGTCATGTCAAAATGTTTCGATTGAAAGGAACTCATGAATCTAGTGGCTCCCTTAAAACAATCTGTCTCTTCATAATTTTGCTCAGGATCGTGCACTGGGCCTCGGTTTTTACTTCATCGCAGGCAACTTTGATGCCGTTCTCGGTCCCACCCAAAATTTCAAACTCCCTGCACGCGTGAATTGTTTGTCCCAAGTCTGCAAAGTGCTTGCACAAAGAAACACCACAGTAGCATTGTCGATGCGTCGTCGTCTATTACCTACTGTCCCGTCCGTCGAGCCTCGACGCGCCGATTCAAGGGTACCGGCCGACCCGTCGACGCGGCACCAGTCACAGTGCGTCGACGGCCGTCCCTCGCGACGGACAGGTCAAAACCCTAGCCATGACGTCTTTTGCAAGGCCGGTGTACTCAACCTCGAAGAAATTGTTCGTGCGCGTGTGTCGAGATTCAGGCGGTGTAATTCGGATAGGATAGCCCAAGGACCTTGGGTCACACGGGGTTAGTCCCGTTACATTTAACGTCTCAGGAGCTATGTTGTCAAATTTCTATCATCGCATGCGGACGAACGTCGAAAACATTGCGAAAACCAGATAATCTGACCAAGGTTTATGATAGCACCGAAAATTTTAATATTCCAGCCATTGACCGTCCCGTGAAATGAAAGGTTTGTCCAGTCTGTTCCCCTAGAAAGCTGTTGGAGAGCTTGAGTACGTGAATCTTCAACGTAGAGAACACCGAACTCGACCGAAGGCCGAATTGGCCGAGGTTGCCGATCGGGTATCAACAGATCTTACGTCAGAGTCCCGTGTTCTCTCGTCGCTTTTTCTTGTAGCTGGCCGCTGGCAAGCTTGGCTGAACTCCGCGTGCCATCCCCCAGCGAAGTCGCTATATATCAGCTCGTGTTCTCCCATCTTTGCTTCCGATTTCTCCTGCTTTGGAAACTGCACTTGGATTGCGCTCGAGTCGCTGACGCACTCGCGGCGCGAGTTCAGACGTGCGCAACTAAGTATACGGATCTGGTCACTCTTTGCCCATTATACAAGAGAAACCTACCACGGATGCAAATGCCGCATCGCAAGTTCACTCCACAATGCTAAGGGGAAACTACTCGACTCCGACCTAACTTTTGCTCGGTATTCTGGACGGTCTGGAGATATGCGGACCGCAGGCGTGCGACGTGATGCGGTCAACTTATAATGGTGTCGCTGTGGTCATCGATCCGACATGAGCTCGGGGAGGAGAAGAACCGTGAACTCCCAAAAAACGCGGCAGTGATCATCCTTCGCCCGTCCGTAGGCACTGGGCAGGTTTCGTTTCGGCCGGTAGCTGCGTTCCTCATACTTGTCACCCGAACGTTTCAGGTGGAAGACTTAGGCACATAAAACAAGGGCGAGGGTGAGACATGCCAAGTTATCTATCGGCGCTTCAAAAGGAAGAAGAGAAAGTAGGCCGCTCGCTGTGGTCTTACCTGGGCATGCCGCATGCTGCATAGAGGAACACGGACCAGACCGATGACGACGGAAATGCCCAATGGTTTCTAGTCTCACTTCTGTTATTGAATTTCGGCATTGTGTTTTGTCCTGTTTCATGAATTTGAAATGGAATTCAGGCACCGACTCACCGATCGCTTTTATTTCCTTTCTCTTTCCCTTTCGCTTTCCTGCGCTCTCGAAGCCACAACGGCCCACCCACATTCTCTTATCTCAAGTCCCGCCACGACCATGACGACTGCGACGATCGAATGCGTCCCGCCCACAACGCACGCGGTGCCTAAGCCGCAGCGCGTGCGCCTCATGCGCTCCGTGCGCAAGCTCAGCGCCCTCCTCGGCACCACGCCATTCCTCGCCGACCCACGCGAGCCCACGCCCACCGCCGCACCCGTGGGCACACACGAGCGCGCCCCCACCATCACGTCCGTCCTCTCGTTCGACGCCCTGCCCGCCGCGCGCGAGCCAGAGAGCGCAGCGCTCATCCCCGCGGACCACTCTAGCTTCCTGCGCCCCGTGCTCCTCCTGCGCATCAACACCGTGTCGCCGGGCGGGCGCCCGCGCGCAATGTCGCAGGCCTGGGGGCGCCCCGCATCGCTTGCCCTCACGAGCGGGCTGCCCTCCCCAACATCCCCGAAGGCCGAGGGCGAGGGCGACTCGCTCGAGGCGCTCCTTGCGGCGCGGCGCCGGAAGATGGCGCGCTTGACGCGCACGCTCGGGGAGCGTGTCCCGCCCGAGCTCGTCTTCCCGCCGCGCATGCTGGAACCCACCAATAGCGTCGTGAGGCACGCGCCGTCACGGGAGGACTCCTGCGAGAAGCCCTCGCTCGAGAAGCGCTCGCTCTTTCCACCACGCTCGCTCGAGCGCTCCAATAGCGTCACGAGGAACGCGCCGTCGCGGGAGGACTCCTACGAGAAGCTCACGTTCGAGAAGCACTCCCTCTTCCCGCCGTGCTCGCTCGGACGCTCCAATAGCGTCACGAGGAACGCGCCGTCGCGGGAGGACTCCTGCGAGAAGCTCTCGCTGGAGAAGTGCTCGCTTGAAGACACGGTGTCGGCGCGGTCACTGCCGTTCGCCTTGCCCTTGCCCTTGCCCGCCATGTCGTCGGCGGACAAGGAGGACTCGTCGGTATCGCGCTCGTCCATGTCGTCTGGGCGGCCATCGACAACCTCCGCCGACCACGTGTGGTTCCCGTCCGTCATACGCCGGTCGCCGAGCCAGCGCCGCCCCGCGCGCACCGCACGCGAGACCGCGGCCGTGGTAAAGCGCAAGGAGGCCGGGTGGTCGGGCGAGTGGAACCACGACGAGAACGTCGTTCTCAAGGGACTAAGGGAGCTGAAGGAGTGAATCAATGAATGGATGAGTAACGCCCACCACCATATGTTCACTAATCAATTTTAATAAGTCATCCTGATATCGCATGTATCATCATTGCGTTAGCTACTCGCTCGAAGTACATGCTTCCTCTCACTGAAATTAATTGTGCCTGCAAATAATGTGCTGATTCGATGGGGATTCTGAATGGCAAGGTGGCCGGGTAGGCCAGAAAAACACTGAGGGCAGAATGAATGAGCAACGCCACTGTCGACGACCCATCATACCTTCGTATATTAACAAAACCAATCCTAATATTGCACTTATCATTAGCTTAGCTGCTGGCCGAAAGTTTTCATAAGGTTTCGCTCACCAAACAAAAATGCCTCAAAATAGCTCTAGATCTGAGGCGTAGAAAAGTAAATCACAAAGAAATCGGTTCGACATCGCCCGAGGATGACGAATCAATCAAGTGCTGCAGCCAGTAACACGAGGCTTCCCTCCCAAACATTTCAGCTCAAAGTTCAGCAGCAGACAGCAAATTGGACGAACCAGGGATCTGCCCCCGCCGTTTCCGCGCAACGAAGATCTCCGCGAGGGCCCAAAAGTCAAGTTCGTCGTGGCTCCCGGCTTCCCAGTCCGCCGAGAAATCATCATAAAGCGCGACGACGAATCGCGGGTCCGGATCCTTCAGAGGGGGGCTTTGCGCGACGGCGAAAGCGCGCGCGAGGCGCAGGTAGGCCCACATGTTGACGAGGACCTCCAGGTGGGGACAGGAAGACAGGACCACGTGCGCGATGGGCGCGGGTATGTCGTTGTTCAGGCACAGATGGGTGAGGCGGGGGAGCGCGGACAGCTGCACGTATATCTGCGGCGCGCTCTCGACCGGGTCGAATATGTCGAGATGAGTGATCCCGGAGAACAGTGGGTGGTGTAGATCGATGGCATCGCTCGAGCCGAAGAGATCCTCTAGAGAGGCGCTGAGCCGGCGCACGCTGCGCATCTCACGCAAGACCGGGAGCAGCGCCGGACTCGCAAAGCGCCCGAAGGGGAGGAGACTGACGAGGCCTGTGCAGAGTCGCAGCACGCTCAATGCGTCGTCTTGGGACCATTGCGCCGAGCCATCAAGGAGAAGGTGGCGGACGGCCGTGCGCAGAAAAGTAGTCGGTTTCGAATGGACTGCATCCAAAACAACGCCGGCCAAGGGGGAGTACCGGGAGATCCTGAGAACACGGTACAGCAAAGGTTCTACCCTACGTTCCAGTCAGTCGAAGAGTTCTAGACGTAGAACGTATACGAAGCACCAGATTGAGACGCGGCGAGCGACGCGTAACAGGGTAGGGATGGTGTTGGGATACAAAAGGCCCGTTGTCTCGAATATTTCGCGTTCCACGTCGGTAGAAAGGTAGGGCTTGGCGTCCTGAGTCATGGACTGCAGTAGCGGAGGTTGGTTGTCGTGGTTAGAAAGCAAGATGGCCGTGGCCACGTGATGTCGACGGTTCCGGTAAACTCCGACGGGACCGAGATTAACTTCCGCTCTCGTCTCAACCAACTCATTTGAGTCATTCCGAGATGAAATAATCACAAGTAAGGAACACATCGTTTCCTTGTTTTTCTGGTATGTATGAAACTGTCTGACGATGTTCGTGTTTGGTACTCGTTTGATGGACGCGTCAATCACGTGGGTACCACCAACCTCTTGAATTAACCACCACGAGTCGACAACTCGGACATGCAAAGCCACAGGTCTCTTTGACTCCTCTCCTTCGATGCAATTTATTGGGACTGGGATATTTCCTTGGGCAGCTCCATAGTGGTGTGCGCGACAGATCGACATCCTTTGACCAGGTTCTAAGTTCCTTAGTTCCAAAAACGGCGCGAGCAGAAATACATATCCGTCTCAGCCCTGGAGTCATTCCTTTTCATCACCTCATTGTGCCCTCTGACGAGTCTAACCATCTCCTCGGTAGCATCTTCTTCAAGAAGACGTCTTGCTACTCTCCACCGCTTCTCATCGTGGTATTCACCTGGCAATCCGGAGGTTTGCTCTTTCAACGCCACAGTCACAATTTCGCCCACTCACAGCCCCAGTCGCGTCCTCAGTGGACGGGACAAGCGCGGATCCCCGGGAAACCTGCAACTCCTTGATGGTGCCCTCCGATTTCCTTCCAGCTCCATGTCTGCTCCGCGGGTGCGCCATGCCTGGATCGTCTCCCATATTTATCGGGATAAGGCCGGCTCACCGCTCCGCTCTAGATTCCCAAGGTCAATGTCTTCCACAAGCAGGAATCCCCCGGGCTTCACGAATCGGGCGGAGAGAGCTTCTTCTCCATTCAGAACCTGAGGCGTGCGCAATCAGCAACGTGCGCGTCAGGCGCGCCATCTTCCGGCGCCGCGCCGCAAGGAGCGCCTCCAGCGAGTCGCCCTCGCCCTCGGCCATTGGGGATGTTGGGGAGGGCAGCCCACTCGTGCGGGCGAGCGATGCGGCCCCCAGGCCTGCGATTTTGCGCGCGTGCGCCCGCCCAGCGGCACGGTGTTGATGCGCAGGAGGAGCACGGAGCACAGGGAGCCGGAGTGGTCCGCGGGAATGAGTGCTGCACTCTCTGGCTCGCGCGCGGCGGGCAGGGCGTCGAACGAGAGGACGGACACGATGGTGGGGGCGCGATCGTGTGTGTCCACGGGTGCGGCAGTGGGCGTGGGCTCGCGTGGGTCAGCGAAGAAGGGCGCGGTGCCGAGGAGCGCGCGGAGCGGATGAGGCGCACCCGCTGCGGCTTGGGCACCCCGTGCGTCGTGGGCGGGACGCATTCGGTCGTCGCGGTCGTCATGGTCGTGGCGGGAATTGACATAAGAGAATGTGGGTGTGGTCGTTGTGGCTTCGAGAGTGTCGCACGGAAGTGAAAGGGAAAGAGAAAGGAATTAAAAGTGATCGGTGAGTGGGTGCCCGAATTGTGTTTGAAATTCATAAACTGAATGCAGTTCTCACAATTATGAGCCTAGGATACCACGAGCCTTTTGGTGGTCGATCCGACTCGATACCCGACCGGTCACCGGTCGTATCTGATTCTCTTTCATTTCGGGAACGGTGTGCTAGTGCCACGGTCTCCCCCAAGTCCGGCCGGAGATAACAGCAAACACTGGGAATGTTGGGTTTTTAACTGTGGAATTCGCGTCCGAGTCAAGTTCTGAGGCGATTCAGACAAACTGGGCAGATGATAGGTCAATGTGAAGTTCCGGGCACGTGTCTTGTCTTTTCTGACCCCTGTTCGTTTGTAATTTAGTTCCTGTGGAGGCTCGTCTCCGGTGGGACTTTGGCTTTATTTGGTATGTCGGCGCGACGCGGTCGTGCTCACGTGCGGCTTACGTGTGAGCAGCACGTAAGGCCATCTTGCTTCAAACCCCGATATCTCGGGCGATGACCTCAATTTAGAGGCAAGATTACACTTGCCGTGCTGCAGATTTTTCCCTCATCTGGATCACGCAGGCAGGAAGATTCTTCAAGGCGGTTGTTCGGGTCGGGTCGGCGGCAACAGGCGGTCGGGTTGGTTGGAATGTTTGATAACCAGAATTGAGGCAAGTTCGTTGATTTTAACCGCGCCACACGAGGTATCGCTTACTTCCTGGTTCCGCACAGATGGCTATGTCCTTCTTAGATGCTAAGGCGACGCGGGGCCATGCCGTGATTGAGCCCGGGTCATAGAAAGTGCGCGCATGACTTTCTGGCAAGCATCGTCGAACAGTCTCGGAAGGTACGTGTCTTCAATCCAAGGCAACTCCTAAGATCATTTGCTTAGTGTCTCGGTTGCCGTAAAAATAACCATCTCTTCTTGGAAGCTCACCCCTCGAGGAACTTTACGCGCCCACGGAACCGCGAACCGGTGCCCGTCGGCAACCCGTCGGTCTGCGACGATCGTTTATTTAGGTGGACGGAAACGTCACTGAAAGATCGCAGGACTGTGCGCAGTCAGTTTAACTTGCCGCGGCGGGGGGCTCAAGGAGGATTCTCGCATGGTAGGTAACTCTTCCTCCAACACGGGGACAAATTGAACCTCCTCCATGTCTCGTTGGGTTCCCACGGATTTCATTTGCACAGATTTAGCCATCCATGTCTTGTAGTCCGTCGCATTCCGTCGGGCGCGCTCTTCATCAGAACGACGGGGAATTAAACCTCCTCCATGTCTCGTTGGGTTCCCACAGATTTACTCATTTGCACAGTTTTTGTCATCCATGTTTCGTAATCCGTCGCACTCCGTCGGGCGCGCTCTTCATCGGAACGGCGGGGAACATACCAACAAGTTCAGTTTCGAATTGACGCATATAAATGAATCCCTTACGGGTTCCAGTTCTCTCAACCCATTCTCCGCTAACATGCCCACGTTCCCCAAACTCGTTTCTCTCCTGGCGTTGGCCACGCCGTGCGTGCACGCGCTCTTCGAGACAACCTACCACTCCTCCTCCCTGCAAATTCAGCCATTCACAATCCTTCAAAAATCGCCCAGCTACGATCCCGACAACACGACTCTTTTCCTCGCCTGTCCCGCAGGCCTGGATGTCGCGCAGCCCGGCCCCACGATATACAAGTCCACCGGAGAGCTCGTTTGGGCAGATCCAGGTTAGCCTTAGTGGCTTCGCCGCGGAATCTTACTGATCTCGCATAACAACCAAAGGTATATTCAATTGCGATGATTTCAACATCCAGACGTTCGACGGACAGCAGTACCTCACCATGTGGTTCGGCGTCGGATCGCCGCTGGCAGGGACAGGCGATGGGACCGCCCTTATGTTGAATTCGAAGTACGAGATCGTGAAGAATGTCTCTGCGGTAAACCCGGACGGCACGGACATACACGAGTTCAACATCGTGAGACCCGAGAATAAGACCGCACTCGTCACGGCGTACAATCCCATCCCAGTATGTTTTGGGCTTTGATCTTACGCTGCACACCGATGCAAAAAATTGTACAGCTCAACTTGTCTTCAGTGGGGGGCCCGGTCAATGGGTGGTACCTGAACGCAATCATCCAAGAGATTGACATCGCCTCGGGCGACGTCCTGTTCAACTGGACGTCCGTGGACCACATCGCCCTAAGCGAATCGTATAACAACTTGACGCTAACTGGCGAGGGTGGGAGCGTCACGACCGCATGGGACGCCGTGCATATCAACTCCATCGACAAGGTGTGCATCATTTCAATCTATCTCCACCCGAATCACCAGCCAACCCGCGCCAGGATTCCGCCGGCGACTACCTCATCTCCTCGCGCCACTGCCAGACGATCTACAAAATCGACAAGAACGGGACCATCGCGTGGCGCCTCGGCGGCAAAACGTCCGACTTTACGGCCGAGGGTAACAACACCGAATTCCACTGGCAACACCACGCCCGGTGGCGGTCGCAGGATACCATTATCTCGGTGTTTGACGATGCCGCAGCTGCTTTGTCGGCCGAAGCGATTTATATCGACGAGGCCGTTGCGACCGGGAAATACCTCACCGTCGACCAAAGCGCAATGACAGTCTCGCTCGCCAAGGTCTTCTCCCCCTCGCCGAGTAAGTGACTCTTGATGTGATACGCGTATAGGCTAATGGTAATCTCACAGTCAGTAACGTCAGCTACGCAGAGGGGAGCGTCGAGCCCTACGGAGACACCGTCCTTGTTGGCTACGGCACGAACCCTTGGGTCCAGGCATACGACGCGGTCACCGAGGCCATCCTCTTCTCCGCCATCATCGGTCCCAACAACGCGTCTCTCTGGCTCGGCGGTATCTCGAACTATCGTGTCTTCCAGACGTCCACGCTGGACTTCGCGGGCCACCCGACCCAGCCTCCGAACGTGTCCGTCACGGGTGAGGACGTGTACGTCTCGTGGAACGGTGCAACGCACGTAGCGAGCTACGACCTGCTCACCGGATCATCTCCCAATGACGTCCACGATAAGGTGTCTAGTGTGCCCAAGGATGGGTTCGAGACGAAGATGAGCGCGGAGGGGTGCAAGGGCTTCCTCGCCGTCGCTGCGCTTGCTGCCAACGGCACGACATTGGGGACCAGTGCGGTTTACAACACCAGGGATGGGAGCGTTGCGAGCCGTTGAAACTCGACTGATGCATACACATTCTTCAATTGTCCTCACGTCTGTGTAATATCTCTGGTTTAATTTTACACAGCTCCATTTATTTTCTTACACCTCATTCCGAGGCAGAGAAGATAACGTCCGGGAACCCGTGATTGACGTCTCGTCTCGATCAAGTCCTTGTCGGTGGCTGAAAGAATTGTCGGGGTACACCACGCATCGATATTCCCTTGAGTAGGCGAGAAATCAAATCTCGATTATCCAAAATGCTAGGTAATCAGACCGGCTCAGCACGAATTCGGCAGAATATTGGTTTAATTAGTTGACCGCGAAGACCGAGGATAAGCCCCCCCACCGGTTGAATAATTCAAAAATTTTTTGAGTCAAAAAGTGATGGAAAATGTCTTTCAATTCTCAGCTTTTTCTCACTCAAAAAGAAGTGAAAATTTTATACTCCCTTTTTCAGTAAACAAAGGCTGAAAACTCAGACATTTTTCGTTACACATCTACCCTGCAAGTTGAATCTTGGTTGAACCTTGATAAATAAAGCAGACGGGATAAGAAAGGAAGGGTTAGCCTCCGGAATCCCGGGTTCATTTATTCCCGCTGTAATCTTCTTGGCGATGGGTTTGAACCATTGACAAGAGCATGGGGATGGCAATATATGACAAGACGACGGGGGTAATTGGGTAAGAAATGCCGTCTCAATGAATGTCCAAGTAGCAGGATCGTCGCCTGTGAAGTCTCCAAGGCGAGAATCGGTCACGTCTTCGTTTACTAAATCATAATGCGAAGCATGAGCAGACTGGGAGTCCGATCCCTTGGGAAAGGTACTTATGTTGCAGCTAGACACTCCGCGAGCGAACTTCGATACCGAGGTTCGAGGTCGAGTAATTTTGAGTCCCACACGTTCAAATTTTTCAGGCGGTGGGGAATCATACTATACAATGCATTGTATCGATAGCTTCGTAGTTGAACAGCGAGTGAGTATCTTCATTGAAATTCGTCTTACCCAGGAGGAGGGTGGTCAGTAAGACCCCGAGTCCAACCAGACCGCCGCCGTGCCTCCAACTCTTGGATCCGTTGGCGCAACAGCTCATTCTGCCCCCGCGCGGTCTCCAATGCATCCGTTTCTGCCGTGGGTTGTGAATGTTCGGCAAGGAGATGCGAGGGTATACTGGACGTCAAATCACCCACCACAGCCACCGGCGGCAAAGACGCCTACTCGCCCCGAATCGGCTCAGCCGCCTGCTGCTCTTGCTGTGCAGTGTATAGCGGCCGAGCGAAGTCCTGCTGCCGCAACATGGCTTTTGAAGTGGACGGGGTATCCTGTATGGCCGCAGTGACATTCTGCAGCGCTCGTTTTCTCGACGGGAGCATCGGTCGGCGGCGGAAGGGAATCCACGTAGTGAGCTGTAAAAGTGTACAGACAGAGCAAATAGCTAGGACATGCGCACCGTGATGATCTTAGTGGTAGTGTACTCGAAGATGCACTTCAATGGCAATGCGTTAATACTACGTGCAGCTAGATATGACATCCGTCTCACCCCGCGGAATGGCTCGTCGAGGCTGTTGTTATTTGAGGTGAAGAGAGTGTGTTGGACGAGAATGTCCCTGTACTGGTACTAGACTCGGCGCGTGAAGTGCTTCTGACGGGGGAACTGGCGGTGGGCAGAGGGGATACGCTGCCGCCGAACGACGCCGTTAGAGACAGAAAACGTCAAAGATCGATCACCGGAGCGGCGCTGAGGCTAACTTCTCTTCAAACAACATCTCAAGTTTGATAGAGGAACCCAGACGGCGCCAGGCTGACAGAGGTCGTTGTTGCGGTAGAGTTGGGGAAGAGACTTCGTAGATACACGGAGGTGCGCCGACAACCCTCGGAGCGCCCACGGAGGTATGGGAGCGCCTGTATTGAGCGCCGTAAGTGGGGGTAAATTTAAGCGCCCAAATCTTCAAAAATTTACCTGATCGCCGGATGGATCGCCGAAGTTCCGAGTGCGAATCGCCGCTACCCTGTTCGCCGCGAGTTCAAATTTCCATCCTTCAAAGTGGAGAAAAAAGGAGGCGGATCAAAGCCCGGCATCACGGGCAGCTTTGAAAGCCGGTGATGCCATCAAGGCGCGGGTGATTGGTGTCGGGCAATCTCGGGCCATCGCCGGGTACGATCGGAGTCTTGGGTAATAGCAGGTAGCAGGCGGGGTCGTTCGAGATTTTTACTGGCCTCTTTCTACTCTTCTTTATATTTTTCCGGCGGGCTCTACGGCGGCCTGCGAAATATTCGACCCGAGATAGATCATAGATGGGGGGGGAATACGGGTAAATGGTGCATACGGTAAGGCTGAAGTTTGGCGTCCAATGGCCATAAACGCCCAATACACGCTCGTGAGCATCACATTTGATCAGATTTTTCGGTTCAAATTTTTCCTGAAGATGACCAGTCCTCGAGACAACGGTGCCGGGAATAAATCACAATGATTGACCCCTTCGAGACCTCGGGGGTGGACGGACGGGATGCGGCGACATCCAAATGACATTGCGACGCAAGGTATGATACAGAGGTATGGGTACCGGACGGTCATGCTAATACTATCCTGCTGAAATAAACAATAAAAAGACACACTCTCCGTGCTACGCTCACTCGCCGCTCCCATTGACAAGCCATCCCGCGCCACCCAGGGATATGCCCGATATCCCGACGCCCTCCGCATCCTCGTCGTCCGAGTCGTATTCGTGCAGCAGCGCCGCATCCCGCAGTGCGATCAGGCGGCGATGAAAATCGTGGCCGTTACCGCCGTTCCGCTCGGCCTCGCGCGCGCGGAGGGTCTCGACGACGCGGTCCCAGCCTGGGTATCTGTTGTGCCGCAGCGCACCCCAGATCCAGCGGGTGCTTCCCGGCTGCGCGAGGTCCGGCAGCCACAGGTTGTCGCACACGCGCAGCCACTTGACCTCCTTGGATTCTGCGTGTCTGATTAGTATGAGGGTATGACAGAGGGATCAGGCGACGTACGAGGCAGGGTGCATTCGACGAGGGAGTGGCAGAGGTCACCCCACGCCGTAACTGTCTCGAACGCATTGTCCATCTGGGGCGCAGAGTCTTCCTCGGGCTTCCACACATTGACGCAGGCGATCTGCAAACGTTGCAGGCAGGAGAACCGGGAAAGATATTGCCCGATGGCGTCCAGGTTTGTCGGCTGCTCGAGCGGATAGTCAGTATGGAGATGCAAGATACGGAAGAAGGAGGGCGCACTGCACTTACATGCGTAAGCACCACGTCTATGAAGAACAGGTTCGTCAGACTCAGCGAGTAAATGTGTGGAAGATGCGCCGATATGCGGTCGAGAAGGTCGAGATTCCACCCATGGCGCCGACAGCTGAGGAGGTTGAGCGTCTCGGTGCTGGAGCGCCCGAGCGCAGCAATCGAATCCCCCGTTGTTTCGCCCACGGCGTCCCAGGTGATAAAGGCCGCGCGCAAAGAGGCCCGGTGTATCAGCGGCGCCACACACGAGCTATTCCCGATGAAGTACTCCAGCTTGGGGAGCGTCACGATCGGGTGCTTGGGCGGGGGTATCTCTTCCTGCGCGCCGAGCCGGAGGTAGCTGATCTGCAGGTGGCGGTTGAGGAAGGAGACCATGGTGTTCGCGAGGGGGAGATAGCATTCGAAGTGGTGCAGACGGGGAAGGGAGCAGCGGGTGAGGGCGGAGATGTATTTGGAGTCGGACACGAGGAGGACGAGATGGTGGACATTTGCCATTCGCTCCAACGCTCGTCCGATCAGGGAATAGAACGACGAGGAGCATGGTAAAACGGAGGGACTTAAAGGCGTCTGAGCATACAGGTAAGTGAAGGACATAAAGGGCACGGACCTATACGCTATCTCAAAACTTCTGACCGCTGACGCGACGATGGCATTATTGGCCACAGTGCGACAGCACTTGACGACGGTGGTCGGCGACCCGAGGCGGATATTGCAATAGATGGAGCGCACACAGAGCACATAGAGTAGTTTCGAGACTCTGCATAAGGCCAGATGCGATTCCGGTGGCGTGAAGGCAACAATTTCCTCCAAGGTTTCTGGTGCGAGGCTCCTGATCGGAGATACGGGAGCCATATGGCCCGGGCCCAGGGCGGGTGCTCCAGAGTTATATTCAGCTGCGATAGGTCTGGTCTGTGGTGGTGGTACGTCGGGAAGAGACTCCAGGAGGCCGCAAAACATGCCCCCTTATGACGGTGCCGCACCGCAAACACGAGGCACTGGCTGTGCTCCGGCTGGGCGCAATCCACCGGAAACGGAGAGAAGCAGATGGGTACGCAGCTGAGAACGCAATGCGTAATCCGCGTGAGGGGAGAAGCCAGAAGTTGGTTGAGCCTGGATTAGGGTTTGGTAAAAAATAGGATTCTGTTAGCCGGTCACGGGCAGTCACAACACCGTGCGCCGGGCGCTACCCTTGTACTTCCGTAACGGTTTGTTCCCATGGTGGCCTGCTACCCCGGACAAGCGATGTGGGTCCACGGTCGAAAAGAAATCCCGATAAAATGGAGGAGCGTCGAGCATCAAAATGATGCTCCATTTCCAATACCTCGTGTTATCCTTATTGCTTCCGTATTTCTGAACTTCTACGTGCGCAAAATCCAACTGAGGGTGATTTCTCTTGTGTCGACTTGAGTCAGGGACGGATACGCTAGCGGTTGCGAAGGCTCAAATACAATAATTGCCGTTTGGGTTTAAACGACAGATTGTGGGTCCATGCCATCAATCCATTGTTCTCAAGCCAGTTTGCACTGAAATTTCTGGACACTCACCAATGACAAATCCTGATATGAGGTCGCAGAATTTCTCCGCGTCCGATCGCACGACGGAATGGGCAGCGCGGATTATCCTGATATGGCGACCACACCCACCGTAGCCCACAACCGACCATCCTGAAATGCCCCCGATCTGATCCAGACCCCAAAAAAGATTAAAAAGGCGTACCTCCTAGAGTGAACAACGGCCAGAACAGAATCCTGTAGCCAGGAGCACATTTCCGAAGCCCTGCCCCTCAGGGTCGTACGAGATGAGAGTCGGTGTATTTCTGACGCCGCCATTCAAAACATCCCACGAACTTTGGTAGCCAGTATGCACAAATGCCCTCATTTGGGCAATTTTTGTGTGGCGGAACCGTCAGTCCATTAATTATTGAACAGGCGAGGTTGAACGGAGATCTGGTGCACAATGACCCCGCCGTCGGAAGGCCTCTACACAGTCATTGCGATTGCGTCTTGCGCTTTCGTGGGCCCACTTCCAAAACTCTTGAACGTAAAAGGAGCCGGTCCTTTATCACGGGAGTATAAACTGGCTGCAGACCCAGAGAAGGATCCGTTTGGCACTGATCCTCTTGGCGCCACAAGGCCCTGGCTCTCTTCTTGCATGTGCTGCGTGGAAGCAGCAGACTCGATAAGAATATATAGCACGCTAGTCGTAAATGTCATTCGAGCTGCACCTCCCAGAAGCAATGTTGGGTGAATATCGGCACGAAGATCGACCGACGAGAAGCAACCACACTCCAGTTAACTGCCGGCACGAATGTTATGGCCGCGAGCTGGATTCAATAGCTAGCATCATTGAGCGAAGTTGCCCGACCCTCTTGTTTTTTGGGCGCAGACCAAGACCATGGATATTGCAATATGCGGCGTTAGACGCAGCGGTGAACTGAATCGGGATTCGGCATATACGGCAATAGAGAGGGTCCCGAGGACAGACGGGCCGTAAGGCGCATATCACGCTACGCGGAGCCAGGGCGCACCCATGGTGCTCAAAACCTTGTCTCCGAGTCCCAGGATAGCCTCGTTGAATGCGCGAGGGTCTCTAAATCGAGCTTGGTGGGATTGGCTGGCCGGGTCCAATGTCGCTATGTAAAGAGCGAATCCGGGTCGCAACGAACGCCTGTCCTGTGGTACGGTTGACACCCACAGCAGCCACCATTCAAGCACTCAAGCAAGATTCAGGATGTCTGGCATGAGCGTGAGGAGCAAAGCGTTTCGGACCCGAAAGCCGACACGCGGATGACACGTGGCGCATCAATTCTCAATCGCGATTCTTGACCTCTCGGACTTACTTCTCGCCCAATCGACCAAGAAACTACTTGCTTGCTTCAGAACTGTATCTGAAATCTTAATCCTGGACAATCTTTTTTCATTCTGGTCTTGGTCCTCGGCTGCGCGACCTCATTCGGACTCGCTTTGCTGCTCTCTTTTCGCGCATGTCCCGGCCTCAAGTCGGCCATTGAATAACCGCAGAAGGCCTGTGGTGCGGTAATTCGGCATACTCGATCTGTCAAACTGCTGCTCGGATGAACAAGAGGCTTCAAGCGATTAATATCCGGGTTTTCGACGCACTGCCAAAAAATGATACGGAATATGGTCACCTCCAAGGCGATGAAGAAGTCTTACCACCGGGAAAATAGCCATTCGGGATCGATTTGACAAGACCTGGATCCAAAATCGTCGATTTTCCCAGTAGAAAAGGTTGTCCATCAACAAGCGCCCAAGTCGCAAAAGACGTTTCCGACCAAGAAGATTCTCGATACAGCTGGAGTCTTCGGCTGAGAAATAACCAGGCGGGGCGATTTGACGAAAAATGGACGAAATCGTCGATTCTCCCATAAAAAGGGCCTCCACTGACAAGTGCCCCAAGTCGCGAAAGACGTCTCCGACCAAGAGGATTCTCGATACAGCCGGCGGGCCACAGTAAATGATGCTGATGGCCGGCGTCCTTTGTTTCGTGTGCGTGCACTGCGAAACAAAGTAAAGCGGTCACGTTTGTTTGCTCCGAACTTGCTTGAGAACCTCTCGCCTCCAACCAACCTTTCTACTGGGGATTCTATTCTATTACCTGTGGACGCGTACAAAATGTCGGCGGACTCGCCTGAAATCTTCCATTTCACGGAGGAAAATTTCCGTGAATTTGGGTTCTTGCGTGATATCAATGTCATGAACGAAGGGTCCAGCAATTCGGCATCGCCTACGGTGGAGGGGACGACGGAGTGGGTCGCACTCTCAGAGGAGACCTTCGAGCCTCTGCGAAACGTGGGCCCATCGCCCGCTCCGCTCCTACCTCAATCAGGACAGGACGTGGACTCAATGGGGTCAAGCCCTCCAAGCGCCACCGAGCATCTTCGACCCGTGCTGGAAATGCGATACCCTCCTCCGCCGAATTGTTTCCCGAATGGGGGAAGACAATATGCCGTGCCCGCCGCGCTCGTGCAGTCGGTGGCACCGTACGGCTTCGCCCCCACGGGCCTCCCGATGCCACACGGGCCTCCCCTCCACAATCGCGTCCCCGGCATCGGCCCCGACAGTGCATCTGATTCCTGCGCGACGAACGCCCTTGCATCCCCCCGGGCTCCATCTCCACGCGTCCATCCCACATTCCAATATGCGCACCCCGCCTTCCGGGGCGCGCCCATCCCCTTCCCTGCGGCCAATACAATGCCTCATGTGGATCTCGTAGCTGGACAGCTGGCACACGCCGTCCCCGGCATTTCCACCGGGTCCTATTTCGTGCCCCGTGTATATCCCGGGATCCCGCAGACATCCAGCTTGACCGGCGCGCTGGTCTACGAAGGCCGAGTGGTGTCTGCGACGCCCTTCTCCATAAACGCGCCAGCGCTGCCCGGACCTCGTGCCACCGCCCCGTACCCTGCGCGCGCCCCCCACGACTCAGGGATTTCGACCGCGATCCCTACCCACGTTCACACTCGTCCCTCTGAATTTCCTGCTCCCTGGGACATCGAAGGGTACGCCCGCCCACCTTATATACCGCCCACAATCTCAATCTGATTCTGATTCGACAGCCCGCGCGCCACCGAAATCACAAGACCGTGCCGCAGGTGTGCATTGTCCGAAATTTATTGTCGTTCACTAGTGTCTCACTGCCCGACATGATGTAGTTCCGTATATGGTCATCAACAATATTCCGGCCCTGGAAATCCAGTGGGGGCTCCGATCGAATGGACCCCGAGGTTCGTCTGCCCTCTGCATTTCCTTACCTTAAGTCGTCCGACTGAGTCTCTCCAGGCTCCCCGCCGGACATCCCAGCTTCGATGGTGCTACGCGCCAATCCTCGTCGGGTGGGTCTACTCAATATTTAGAGGCGACCACCTCGTACGTCGATCCTTCTGTACAACCGAAGATCCGACCTGATTTTTGTGTCAGCGCTGGGCCTCGCGTGTGCAATACAAGCGACGCAGAATTCGATTCGGGCACACGTCCATGGGTGTCTGTGGAAGGTGCCGAGCGTAAACGTAAACGTGACCAGGCGCGACCGACAACCCAGTCAATCTCTCCCACCACGACAACGGACGGGCCCTCGTTCCTGGCACCGACTTCGAGTGTCGGATCCGGTGGCATTTCGCAGGTTACTCGTACGCGCACATCAAAGGTCCGCACCCGGACGTCGCGAGCTCGTACCACGAAACAATTCCCCTCGTCAGTCGTTCCCGCGTTGTTTTGAGGACGCAGATGCTAACCGCCACAGCAGGCCCCCTCTCGGTCCGATCGCCCACCCCCCTACCCCCGCCGGCAAGCCCTCCGTCGCGGACATCCTCACACGGCGCGGGCCCGACTACGATAACAACGGGTACGAATGCCGCGTACGGTGCACGGCCGACGGCGGCGCCACCAAGGACGCCTTCCACATCACCGACGGGAAACCCGGGGAGCTCCGCACACACCTCATAAACGACCACGGATTCCCGCGTACTGCAGACGAGCGGCGTATTGGCGCGAAGAACCTCCCGATCATTCTGTGCGTGTGGGGCCCGGCGGGCGAGTGCAAAGAGGTGGTGCGCGTGGACCAGATGGCGGCGCATATCGCGAAGGGCCATCTGAGGTCGCACTGGCAGAAGTGCACCTATTGCGATACGTTGTTCGAACCAACAGGCTGTGCGTATGAGCAGCACTTTGCGGGGTGCCAAGGGTACCTCAAGCCAGTTGTCGATGCGCCGACTGGGTTTGGATGGGCACGCGCTGGGGAACCACCGGCCAAGCGCCGACGCTGCGAGGATACTCGCTGATGAATGGAGGCTATTGCGAAGTCCCGGTTGATTTCTTTTCTTTCTTGTAGAATTGTACTTTCAGGTTGTATTTGACACGCCAAACATGATACCCCATTTACCCTATGCAGTGTATGCACCACGCTGAGTCGTCCAAATCACTCCTTGTTTTTTTTATGATTATCAAATTATATGTACATCTCTGCTTATCAACTCGTTCTGAATTTGGATTTCATCTTGATTCTTGCGTACACACGACCGATAAAGCTGGTACGTACAGCAGCTGCACCCTCATTCAATCCACGGGCTTGGTCATTCGGATATTCGGTCAATTCCTGCTTACATCGCGTTGTTTACGCGTTACGGGTGAATTAATCGAAAATTCAGCATACATGTCGGAGATTGGCTCCTGCGAGGGTCTTTCCGTAATTTCGTTTCTTTTGATGCCACACAGTCTTTGCACCGGAGGTGCTGCAGTCGTCATCATTATTACATTCAAGGAAATGATTGGTAATGAAGAATTGGATTTGCATGCGGTCATGACTGCCCCGTAATCGCGTCGATCGTCCACATAAAAAGGGCCACATTCAATTAGACATTTTGCAGCATTCCAATCGCTTTTTCCCAGTCGCCCACACCCCACACGAAAAAAAAACTTCACAAAGAAAACAACCGCCATCAAATAAACGGCCATCCTCAAACTCCACGGCAGCCAGCACGCAACCTGCACGCGCCGCGTCTGGACAATCCTGCACGAGCTCAAGGTCCCCTTCGAGCTCGTCGAGGTCGACCTCGCGAAGTGCGAGCACAAGACCGCCGCGCACCTCGACAAGCAGCCCTTCGGCCAGATCCCGTTCATTGTAAGCTTCGTCTTGTCTCCGATCTTTTTCCCCACGGATTTTCGCACCGCGGCTGATCCCGCTGTGCGGCGTAGGACGACGATGGCTTCATCCTGTACGAGACGCGCGCGATCTGCCGGTACATCACGGCGAAACACCCGGCGTCGGGCCTGATCCCGCGCGAGGCCAAGGCGAACGCGCTCTTCGAGCAGGCCGCGGCCGTAGAGCTCACCAACTTCGACCCCAGCGCAGGCAAGATCGTGTTCGAGGCCGTGCTCAAGCCGTGCGTGGTCCATATTTCCATTGATTATTCGAAGGGCTGACGCGGCCCGCGCAGGCTGTACGGGATGGCGACCGACGCGGCGGTCGTGGAGGCGCAGCTGGAGACGCTCGGCAAGAAGCTCGATGCGTACGATGTGATCCTCGGGAAGCAGCGCTACGTCGCCGGTGATGTGTGTCTTTGTGTTACTCGTGTAACTGCAGCTGACAGGATTTGCGATGCGACGCAGGCCTCACCTTGGCCGATCTCTTCCACATTCCGTACGCGCCCATGCTCGCGGTGGTCGGTGGGAGCAACATCATGACCAAGAACCCGGACGTTGCCAGGTGCGACGTCCTGACACCCAGTGGTAAGATTAAATTTGATGGCCCGTGTTGCAGATGGTACAACGAGCTCGTTGCGCGGCCGTGGCCGGCGTACCAAGGCGGTGTGAAGACCACCACCGTGTATTGAGCGCGACACGCGTGGATTAGTTGATGCATGAATTTAGATGGATAGATACACAATTGGTAGAAAATCGGGGGCCAACTGGAGCACACTAATCACTGTGAGGCGCTGCATATGATACAATTCGCGATTTTATCGGGCTCCGGGAGGCGCAGAGCATTCCAGCGAGCCAAACGCGATGTTTGCGGCCTGTAATCCACGAGCATGACCAAAGGTGAGGTGGCGAGGTGCTGCCTTGCGGATGGTCTGTCAGGCGCGTCAGCCAAGATCAGCGAGGAGAAAAGAAAGGCGTACACGGCGGATACAACCTTCTATCATTTACCCTCCAACGAATCCAGGAACGTTCGAAGCAGCTCGGGGGAATGCCACAGCGCGGCGGCGCCTGTGAAAATATATCCCACTCCGACGATGAAGAAATTGACGTAGAAGCCGAACATTGCGATCGCCTTAAACGCGGTGTAGCCCCATCTGCGAGCCGTATCCGAGTCATGATCAGGCTGGAATCTCTCCTGGGTAAGAGGCGTACCTAACAACCGGCACGGTGATTTTGTACGCCGCGTATGTGCCGAGGAAAGCGAGCAGGGCCACGCGGAAGGTGCGGTAGGAGTAGGAGAGGGCGAGGAGGACGAGGAGAATGACGAATTGGGTGGTCAAGGTGTACGAGTTGAGGTAGGGAAAGGGGAGGAAGGCGAAGGCCATGATGGTCGTGTACTGAAATGATGGAGAACGGGCCGGAGGAAGTTGTGGCTTGTTAGCCAACGTCACTAGGGCTCCGGGCCGTCCGTCAGACGGGGACGGCCGTCACGAAAACGGCCGTCAAAAGCGAGCTTGAACTCTCTGACGGCCGGGTCCCGGCCGTCGCACCCGTTACGGCCGTCGCCGGGTCCAATCTCCACACATCGTATATTGGGCATGTATTAAGGAGATTCTGACTGTCTCTGTGGGTTTATTAGCATCTATAACTATTCTGACATACATTCTGAGGCTTCAATTTATCCACAGGCCCTCCATTCACCTTTTCAATGAAAATGTTGAAGATCAATCCCATTCGGGCAAAGCCGAAAGAGTTGATGTGTGTCCTCGGGGGAAGAAACATGGAGGAAAGAGAAGGTTATGAACGCTGGATTACATCCTGAGGTATACCGGGTGTATAGAGGACGCAAGTGATCACCATTTCCATCACATTTAACTGGAAATTGCACGATGTTTATGGAGGACCCGTCGACCCGTCGACGGCCGGCAACGGGTATCCCGTCGACGGGTCAATCTCAGATCCCTGACGGACGGGTCCCGTCCCGTCCGGCCGGCCCGTCAACCCGTCACCTTCGACGGACGGTCTGGAGCCCTACCAACGTCGGCGTGTTCCAGGGTTTTCCGAGAATACCCACACCGGATCTGCTGTAATTTTGGCCCGATACTGATGTCTGTGGTCAAAAAATAAAAATTATAATAAATATTCCCAATGTGAGTAGCTGCTGAGTGGGGTGACTTCGAATACACTTGCATGGATGGTTTGGCTCAGTTGGTTAGTGTGCTGTTCACCTTTTTCCTTCCTCGAGTTCAATCCCCGCTGCTCTCTTATTTTGGGTTTTCTTTCTTTTTCACCTCACTGTCTCGTCATTATCTTCCAAATTGCCCCGGAGTATTGGATCCAATCTCCCCAGTCCTCATTTCGACAACCCTATCAACTGTCCCTGTAAAGCATCTACACTTCCTGGGTTTTCCGGATCTCACGCCAATTTTCTGGGTATATCATCTCTGTTACCTTCTCATAGCTTATTTACCCTACAGGTGGGATTGATTAGAATCCTGGCATTCAAAACTGACCATTCCAATGTGGTAAGAATTTTTTTCAGCCTGCGGCGCTCTCAAACCAAGTTCCTTGTAGACTAAATAAATCAATGCTGCTCTACCCTCGAAGTATCACTGAAGGAACTTGGAAATCCATGCCCTTCACATATAGAAAGCTTTTTTCCCTTGCCTGTAGCACCACCAGAACCATCTGAGATTCATACTTATGATGTCAATGCAGACTGAACTTGAGAGTTCTGCCAAACCTTTCCACCAAAGAAATGTTACCTGACCTTATAGGGTTTCCTCTCATGTAATCCTCATTTTTTTAGGCCTGCAGCACTCCCAGACAAACGCTGATATATCATTCAGTACCTTTTGTTGGGATTCTGCCAACAGAATAAGAAAAATAACCTTGTGGAAAATGGATCCAAGGGAATTGAAATCACCATATTTTGTGTCCTTGAAAGTCCTGGCCATTTTTTTCAAGTCTGTAGCGTATCAAGCCCCTATCTGAGATTATTGATTCTATATAGGTGTCACAGCATAACAAACCTGTAAATTACTGGCCAGAATGGAATGTATGGACACCTTGGCTGTCCAACAATAATTGTTTCTGAGGCAAAGCAACCAGCTGACTATCTTTGTTGTTGGATGTTTCAGCTCGCGTCAAGATCACGTGAAATATTACATAATATTTAGTATCAGTATCACTATCTGCCACGAGCACGAGTATCGCGCCGTAATTTTGATACTCATAATGATTTCTTCGAAATCTGTACGAAATTCAGCACGCAGGATTCCCGCAAATTTGAAACTATTCTGTATCATTATCTTTTTTTTTTTTGAAGCATTTGGGATAGTGAGATTCAGTCTGCAGAAGCATTCCAAAAGTCATCCGCTGGGTCTATCAGAAAATCCCAGTTAATGCCGGGGAAGTTGTCCAGGGAGGAAATGCCATTACGCACAAAAAGCATAATGTGGGACTCCAGCCTTGACAAGATCATTGTATTTCATTTTATTGGGGAGGATTCAATCTCATTCTGGTGCACAATTCACTGATTTCAACCATCTATTATGGATCTCAACATCTGTCATTTTGGTCTGGGTTCTTTAATACTTTGTCATTCTGAATATTCCAGATTGTGTGCGATACAGTGGACACTAGAATCACAAATAATCTTCCCACCTCAGGGACAATTTTGCCATTGGAGAGTTTGAATTTAACAAGATTACAGCTTAAGATGAGCCCCCAGCTGAGAGTAGGCCACCTATGGTATTTCATAGCCCAGAGTTTTTTGGTCAGACCCCAAATCAATTTAGTACCAGAGGCATCACATTCCATTGCCACGTGCTCTAGGTTGTCAGGGACACCACAGGTCTGACAGATTGCAATTTCACTGGTTGAACAATTCAAGTTCTCAAGTGAAAAAATTGACGAAAAATGTCGTTGAGTTTTCAGCCATTTTTTACTGAAAAAGGTAGTAAAAATTCAAAACATTTTCACCACTTTTACTCAACAAGGTGAAGAAATTGAAATAAAGTCTAAAAGCGGTGAAAATCTTTTGAAATTATCACTTCTTTTTGAGTGAACAAATGGCTGAGAATTGAACGACATTTTTCATCACTTTTTTGACTCAAAAATTTGAATTGTTCAACCGGTGATTTCTTCAAGCTCATTAATATGTGTCCAGAAGCCACCAACTCTGAATATATTGTGAATTGACTTCCAAAATAATTCACGGTGAAGTCGTCTTAAATTTGTTGAACCTATGGATTTCCAAATCATTTCGTCTGTTGGGGTATAATCAGAAATTTCTTGCACAGAGCAAGAGATACAGTCTAAGTTGATAAATGTTAACTTTCCATGCGGCGCAGGGTAGATGCTCTTGATGATTTTTGTAAAATTCACTGGGATCTTTGTGAGATTAGAATGCCATTGAAAATTACATCAATCTGGGTGTCAACCTCAAGTGGAGGGCATGGTTCAACACCTTGTAAGACTTCGGGAGCACCTACGAAGGGAAAGACATTCTACGCTTGCCCTGGGGGGAGATAAGATGAGCAAAGTGGTCGCCTGGTGGCGACAGCCTGAATCTGAAGGTGTAGGGCTTTGAACTGGTGTTATATCCATGCAACATCCCCAGTCTTCTCGTCGACCTTCCGGTAGCTCCGGTAGGTTCCGAGGCTCCGGTATATTACCGGAGCCTCCGAACCATCCGGTACCATCGGGTTTTTACGCAATGAAGGATTACTGAGCGTTTCCCGTTTATCCGTCTTCCTTCCTTTTCACTTATTGTCATACGACTACTCATCAGTCCATCTGACTTGACTTATTGTTAAGAACCACTCTCCTTCCTTTTATGGAATACAATTAGATACTTAGTATAAATACGTCTTTAATATGTCCTGTACGTCAGATTGATAATTGACGTTGCTTGGCTCACTTTCCTTGCACTGAGTCGTCTCCGTCCTCTCCGGATCCCTCCGGTACTCCGACTTGTCTTCCTCTATCGAGTACCTGCCGGTTAGGGTAGTCACTCACCCTTGACCCTCTGTGGTGTTGTGATACTCCTTCGTATACATTCCGGACCCTCCGGCTCTCCGACGCTCCGACATACTGGAGCCTCCGGTCCCTCGGCCTCGGGTCCACCACGGCTCGGTATATAACAACTGGAGTTTATATAGAGTCTCGGATCCCTACTCTATGGATATTCCAATAGATAGGGATACGAGGGAGATAAGCAATAAACGAGTAAGTTAGTGCTCAAGTGTTGATAGTGTGAGTTTATAAGAGGGTTGTCGCCTAATGCCTCTAAGCCTAGGGCCTCTTCTCGGAGTATATCAACGAGTAAGGCTAGTTATAGGCTTTCGAGGCGACGAGACAATGGTTGTTGCTGATAAGAGTGATAATGATCATGTGATATGAGTACTGTCGACTTGTAGCTAAAGAGTATAGTAAAAGGTAAATATGATTCCTTACACACCTAAAGTAACAGGGAAAATAATCTTTGTCTGCTTGAATTGTGTTTGTGTAACTTGCTCATTTAGTGCTGCAAATACCGCTTTGAAAAAGGGGAAGCTTGGATCTAACATATTATTCTCAGATTTTGTGCACTCTTTAATTAGTGTTCTGAGCAGATAGTCAGAGGAGGAGCATAGTAATAGGGGCATTCATTGGGAATCTGCGCAAGAGGATGAGGACAGCCCCAAGTATTCCTGATTTGAAGTTGATTTTAATGGTTGGATTGTCAAATGTGAGGCATACAGTTTCATCCTCCTGTAGCTCATGTGAAACAATCTTGAATTTAACAATGATTTGAGCATCATATTGACCAGCACATTTTATGTGTATATGAAGAGAGGCTGTTATCAGCTCTGGGGGTGGCTCAAGTCGGCCCTGTCGTTTTGCAGAAATTTCATTCATTGAGTCTTCACCAACAAAAATCTGGAAGCCATTTTTGACACTGAGCAATCTGAAGTATGGATTATTATAAGTCATTGGTTTGTTTTCTTCAATCTCTTGCTGGTTAGCCTCCATCTCTTCTGTTAGTCCAAGTTCATCACACAGGTCAGCAATTGGGACCAATGGATTCCATTTTGGCATAATACTCTCTATTAGAATTTTAGCAGTGTCAATGCACTTTCCAGGATTTGGGTATTCAAGCTCATTCTGATCTCTGTTGTGTGCACAATTTTTTTGGCCAATGCCATTAGGATTTACAGTATGTGGTCGTCTTGGTACTGTAGTTGTTCTTGTAGCAATTATAAGTGCATCTTTGACAGTCCGAACTCCATGTTGGTTTCTGGAACAGGGTGCAGCATCTCAAAGGCATGCATTTTTATAAGTTGGATAACGGACAGAGGGGTGTTTCCATATTGGCAACTCAAGCGGCACTTTACGGTCAATTGAGAGTGCTGTAAATTTGAGGTTAAACTCTTGTGCTGCAGCACCTGAGGTCGTCAGGTATCCTAGGAATGGGGAAATGGACATTGTTCAAGAAAATGTTGATGATTTGACCAGGCCGAATATGTAGTCAACAAAATAACACCATAATGCTCGATCCTCTCTTTGCATGAGGTAGCTTCGAAGATTCCAGAGATCAATTGCTTTATTTCGAGAAGGGATGTCTAAGATTCTTTTGCCTCCTTGATCAACTGGGAGGATCATTGTCTCCTGTGACACTCTGGCTGTCTTTCCACCCCATAAGAGGGACCTTATCAGTTTTTCAAGGGTTTCTGCAATGTCCTTTGACATTCCTTGAACTCTGGTCAGATATTGTGTCTGACCACCAATTATCATGCTAATGATATGATGTTTGCCCTCTATTTTTTTTTTTTTTTTTTTTTTTTTTTTTTGGTGGTGCGTTTGTTATGACCTTCGGCAACTAACAATTGGTTAGCCCGTCGGGTCCGCAAAGTACGTAGGAATCATGTGACCCTACACCAAAGGCGGGAATGCTTTTACGCACGAGCGGCAGATGCCGAACAGTGTGGGACTCAACCGTAAATTTAATTATGTAATACCCACTAGAACCCTCCTAATGAACAGCTTAGCCGGGGTTCGAACCCTCGATCTCCGAGGCCCGGCGGTCTCCGATTTACTCAGAGACCAGGGATGATGGTTACCGTTTGTCCATTCAACCCCCTGATGTTTGCCCTCTAGGCTCGGATGTGTTGTTTGCCAGTGCATGGGATCCGTATTGATTTCTCCCAAGACAAAAGGCCATGGTGTAGTGTAGAGGATATTATTTCCAATCCATGCATCCAGCATACAGCAGCTCTCACCATCGGGGACAATTCTCGCATTTTTGTTGATCACACCAATTGGGTTTTGGTCATTGATCCATCTGTCTCTTATGACTTTGTTTCAATAGGCAGGCCTCCCAAAGAGATGGAGTACAGTTTTGTGCTCATTAAATTTTGCAGTTGATGCAGCACACCAGAGGCATAGAATTCCCCACAGGGTCTCCATAGAGTTGGTGGATTTCAGATAGATTGTTTTATCGTCAGCAAAAAGTGACACCACCGGATTTTTGTTTGTTCCAGGAATAGCTACTCCCTCAATGTCAGATTTCCTGATGAGACATGCAAGAGGCTCAATGGCCAGATTAAATAGTAAACAGGAGAGGGGGTCTCCCTGTCTCACACCCCTGGTAACAATATATGGCTCACTGAGTTCACCATTAATCATAGCTATAGTTTTGGCACCAGTGTACAAGCTTTTGATTGTGTTCGAAAATTTGGCAGGAAAGCCCATATGGTCTAAAACCCGCAACAGGTAATTATGATTAATTCGGTCATATGCCTTTTCTTGATCAAGGGCAATAAGAATCCCATCTTCTTCTGCCACTTCAGCATGGTTGAGCAGGCATTTAGCTAATTTAACCTTGGTCCTCAACCAGAGAGGGGGCAACATTGAGAGAGTAAGCCTTTGTCATAAGTTTATAGTCTGTATTTAATAATGTAACTGGTCTGTAGTTGTCAATGAGACCTGTGTCTCCTTTTTTATACACAAGGCATAGCCATCCCACGTTAAAGTTACATCCCTCGGCTATTCCAAACTGTTCAATATCACTGTATAGGTCCAACATGAAGCCCATAATGTTGAAAGCTCCACCTGGTTTGTCTTTAGAATTTTTGTACTCAATGTCCATTGTTTTGAAAAATTTGTATGGAATACCATCTACTCCCGGTGCTTTGCCATTACTAGATAGTTTAAGGGCTTGTCGTACATCCTCTTCTGTTAGATCTTTTACCATTTCGTTATATTCATCCTTGGATAACCTTGCATCACATTCCTCAAGCACTTCCTCAGTGCACATCACTCCACCATAGTCATCATCCTCTGGGATATCAGCACGTTGGACAGACTCATGGTAATTACAGGCAATTTTGGCCATCTCCTTCGGCTGGGTTTCAAATTGGGGTACAGTTGAATCAGAATCTGTTCTCTTAAATTCATTTATGGTGTTTCTGAGGCGGTACTCTCTGGTGGATCGAGTCCAGTGACAAGTTTTCAGAGTTTCACCCTCAATATCGTATTGGGCTTCGGACTGGGCTTTCCTGTGATCAGCATCTTGTTTGAGAGAATTTTCAATATTTTCTTCCAGGTGTAAAATTGCAAGATGTTTTTTTCTTCAGTAGGCATATTATCATCATTGATGATGAGGCTCTGCTGCGCTGTCCAAGTACAAATTTGGTGTGTTCTTTCTTTGACTAAGCACAATCTATATCATTATCAGTTGCACAGAAAGGAAGAGTTGAATGAAAAGACTTCAATGGCGCTGAAATTCTGCTGAAACCCCACTGAAACTATTTGAATCAAAGGGAATTTCAACGGTCTAAAGATTTCCATAAATTCCCATTGATTCAATTAGTTTCAGTGGAGTTTCAGCAGAATTTCGGCGCCATTGAAGTCCTTTGATTCAACGGCTCTTCCAGCGCGACTGAATCTCTTTCTTTCTGTTGAACTGATAATAGGGTCGTTCACAGTTCACCTTTTTCACTTCCTTTTCACTTCGTTTTTGCTCCCTTTTACCGACTTTGGCTCAAGCATGGTCGCTGCCTTCGTTTGTCAACTCATGCAAGTCAGGAAGAAAGAGGAGTGGAAGAAAAGGAGTGAAAAAGGAAAGGAAGCAAAAAAGGAGATGGAAAAGGGAGTAGTCCATTTTTTTCTCCTTTTTGGCATTCCCTCCGTCTTTCTTGTGGTTTTTTTCCCTTTTGGGTTTAGAGGTGTAAGAAGGGGACAACTGCAAAAAGAATGGCATTCTACATGCCAATTTGGACGAAAGGAAGAAAAAAGGAAGACAAAAAGGAGACAAAAAAGGGAGTCGCAACGGGGGGTTTCACAGTAGCCTTTTTTTTCTTCCCTTTTTGCTCCCCTTTTTCTCTGGTTTTCGATGGCTTGTGTACTTAAACACAATGTTTTTCCCCTTTTCACACCTTTTTACATAGCTAAACTGAAAATGGAAAAAAAAAAACGGGCGAAAAACGAAGGGAATGCCAAAAAGGAGAAAAAAAGGAACACAAAAAGGAGCGCAAAAAGGGCTACTGTGAACGACCCTAATTGATACAGATTCTTAACATTTCCTTTTAAGTTTCACATTCACGAGAATCCTGCCTTTCATCCAGTGCTGAATTTCGTACAGATTTCGAAGGAATCATTATGCGTATCAATGTACATTGTAATTTCAGTGAATTGGGTGTGGATGACTCTTGGCTGTCATGATGAAATTTTACCACTCCTGAAGAAGACATGTAGTCCCACCGGATGCTTCAAATTTTTTCACTGAAAAACTTGAAATGTTCAACCGATCCAAGATACTATATAAATATTTGGGCTCATAACATAGCCAGGACAGTAGGCGACGGGCGTGGACAGGGATATTATCAGGCTCATGTCCTATGTCGGTGGATGGCAGGTGGAATTCAAGTTTTTCAAGTTGCAAAAAAAGAGAGAAAAAAGGGAAAAGAGAGAGAGATTTCGAGATCTACAGACTACTTGCCTTTGAATTTGGCGCCCAAGATATCAATGTGGCGCGTGATACGGTATATTCGGCATCTTGATTAATCTTGATTCCCAAGACCCGTTATGGGAAATCATTGATTTCATGTCCTAAGTCTTTTCGGAGATACTTCCCCGAAAGCACATAGGACGAGCCAATGAAATTCAAGACTTGCTGCCGGTGGCTCGGCTTACCGCATCATGGCCATGCATGATGCCATCAATAAGCCCCTATCTTGTCTTGTTTTCATTGTGATCCCTCTTTTGCTGCACCGATTAACCTGAGGCCTTATGCATACAGATATAATCATATTTTGTCTAATAAATACTTACCTGCCCCTGAAAGTCGCCCCAATTTGGCTTTATAACCCAATGTCTTCAAACTTGTCTAACTCTTATATTGCAGGTATAATCGTTGTCAATGTTCTGATATTAATGTATAAGGGTCACCCCCAGATGACTGAGTGATTTCCCGAGGAAAATCCAAGTAATGTCAGTCCTCTGAAATTTCCGAAGATGCAGAAGAAATATTGAAACATGCCATCAAAAATGTTATAACTTTGAAGCGACTGATCAGAAGGGCGTGGAAATTGAAAATATCGATTCCCCGCCATATTGAAGGCTGAAATAACCCCACATATAATTCTTGATCCTCGGTAGACACCCTGAGGAAAATGGGGAAATTTTGACCTTAAAGCTCTATGGGCCGGGGATGCATTGAATTCTAGGCAAGGAAGAGCAGCAAAATGCATCAAAATTTATGAAGAGTGCATACTGCGCTGTGTGAATGCCAATAGCAGGCATAGTGACCATTTACTTTGTGATGGGTGTAAAAGGGTACGGCAACCGAGAATCGAACCCACACCGTGTTTCCATTACATCATCCATCCTATGTCCGAAAAAGGAACATAGGATCCACCGACATAGGACATGAGCCTATTATCATAAATATCCAGCCTCGTCTGGGACCCAACGAAAATGAGTTGTGGGCAGAACAATGAATTCTCCATCTCATATATGGAAACACTGAGCCCCCACAACTTAGATGCACGAAGGTCCGGCAATGGTTTGGATGTCACGTGGGATGGGCTGCAAGTTCACGCTGCCGCACGTTTTCGCGCGGGTCCGTGAACGCAACGCAACGGCCGAATTCTACTGTACGTCTAGGGATGAGCACATCCGCATTTTGCCGAGGGTTGCCCCGCAGCTGGCGATACCAGACCTTGAATCTTGGCGGCACGGAACTAACAGAGTTTCCAGAGAACAATAACATCATGCAATATTTCTTGTCATTTCTTGTCCTTTGATAAATGATACAGTTTCCTCCAATAAAGATGCAACTTATTTCCCTGAAACACGACATTTAAAGCACTCCAGAGGACATACTAACCAAGCCGGCTGCAAGCAAACCAAAGATCCCCAAACCGGGCGAAATGTGGTGTCCTCCCCCAGTCAGCGCATTCCCCACCTCATTCCCCACATCGTTCCCCACAGCACTTGCCGCGGCATTGGCTGCCACAGTTAAGGCCTCGACTGCCAGCCTCGCAGCGGCGCACTCGTTACTGAACGCTGTGGTAATGTGCAAGCAAGGTCAGAATGAATTTATTTAGCTTTGGAGGAGTGAGGCACGTACACTGAAAGGCACTCTGGAGGGTCGCCTGCGGAACGGCGCCTGCCGCCACTTCGCAGTCGTAACAGGGGCCGACCTTGGCGACGACGGTGTCGGTGCATATGTTGTCGAGACTCAGCGTGCTCTATCGAGCAGTCAACGTCCGATTCATTGAGGTAAGGAGATGTCTATAGCGCACCTCCAGCGCGGTGTACAGTGGCTGGCACGTGGACAAGCATTTCGTTGCGAGTCGGTTCGTCAGGGGGTTGAGGAGTGTTGAGCCTTCTTCTGAAATCGTCCGTTCCACGTGCGAGTTCAAGGGGTTCGGGGCCGCCAAGGCTGCAGGATTGAGAATAGTCAACTTGAATGTTTCTGGTCTCTGGAGACGTGGCTGGCGGACGCACCCAGCCCGGACACTGACAGCAGATAAATGAACATGGTGGGGAGTGCTTTGAGGCCAATCATTGCTGCGTATGAAGAAAGGGCAACCCGTGCCAATACTGAAAGAAAGAAAGAACGGGTGGGCAGAAAGGGAAGAAACGAAATGTGGGTGTCGGTGGAGGCTATGAATTTATGTAATCTCCACGGGCGATGGGCTTGGCTAACGCGGATACCGATCGGCAATTTCGCAATCAGGCATCAAGAGAAATCACCGCCCGGCTTTGGCAGATCGGGCGTTGTGGTGGGAAACGCAGCTGTCATCCATTAGCGCTCGGGAAAATCGCGATAGGGAGGTGACGACGAGTCATTATACCGTGTCTTCTGTGACTCATTTACATTCCAGGGAAGGCAGTAAGATCAAGGGCAGATCCCAGCCTGCAATGGTGAACCTATAACGTTGTCCCCAAAGTGCAGCCCGACTGTGATCGATCTTGGGCGGGCTGATCAAACATGATCAAGTTCATACTAGTATCGGTTCCCTAGCACTCGTCCCAGCTGTAGCAAAAAAAAAAGAAAAATAAATAAATTATTGTCCGATTGTTATCTTCGCTCTCCTGTACCAATTTGACTTCAGCCAAGAGTGCAGCCTGTGCATTCTCCGCAGCCCAGTGAAGAGACTCCCAAGGTCCCCCGATAGTCCTGCGGGGTGTCGAAAGCGGTCGTTGAGACGTCTGGAGCCGATCTCCACGCGGGACATCCATAACGTGGCGCTGACAATGGTGCGTGACGGGAACGAGTGCACTCTTCATGATTATCGACAAAAGGATGATGTGCCGAAGAACATTTACACATACCTCTACCTACTCCCATTCTCGGGTATCCTCCCATACGACACCGAGCCGCGCCAAGGCTCCTATGCTGTTTCGCGAATGGAGCCTGGCATAAATGGGGTAGGCAGGATGCAGTGCGCACCGATAAGCGCAGGGAACAGCTTGCGATAACAAGGGATTACAAACATGTCGGAATGAGGCCAGCAGAGTCGTTATTGTTTGTTGGAGGCCCGGGTTGTATGTAAGCCTTGAAGATATATCTTGAGGGAGCTTGGTGAAAAGACATACGCTCTTGACCATGATATCTTGAGGACTGACGCCAGAGTGATGGACTTGAGAATAGCAAGGCGATTATGATACAAGGGAGGGACACGATATCAAAAGGGGCCTGAGCGCTGCATTACTGAGAGTTCTTGCCGCCGTCGACGACACTCCGATTTGCCAGGCTTTGTTGGCGGGACGATAGAACATGTTGGTGTGTACAAGGGCCAAGGAAGTCATTGCACACTGATGCTTTCCGTGAGTTTTGTGGGCGCAGGTTCGCAGGGGGGAGGGTTACGGATGGACTGTTTTGCCTGCGATAAAATTCTTGTGGACACAAGACACTTGAACACTGTGTCACCCTGTACCTCGGTTCAGCTCTGGTTCTTCTTTCATATTATCCAGGCTGTCTAAATAGTGTGCATTGCTCTCTTCAAGTTCGCTCCCCCGATCCCAGATTGGTCGGAGGCCCCAAGCATATAATTTTAATTTTAATTTTGAATGGTTGGGATGTGCAAGAAATTTCCCGCAGCCTTTGTGCAATGTGTGGCTTAGGAAGGAGGTGATGACATATGGTGATGAGATCAAAAAACCAGAGAAGATTTTGCTGGTTGGAGTGAGATTCAGAGATTTGCCACCGTTTGGTTGCAAGACTACATCCATGTACTGAAAACCTTCGATCAGGTTGGGATGAGATCCAGAAATGGGAAAGCATTACACAAACATTGGGTTTTAATTTTCATGTTGAAGAAAAAGGCAGCCTGCCTGAGCAGTTTGTTGTTTCTGCATGAAAGCACATCTGGAAAAGCTCGGACACATCCAGAACGGAAGCATAGACACAGTGCAACCAAGGAGTCCACAGGATGTAGGCGGTCCCAGCAAAAGTTATACATCTGGTGTAGATTTGCAAGGTATACTGTCGAAATATAGCAGTTGCTGGATGGAGAAATCAGCATGGATAATGCACCCGGATGAAAGTACTCAATGTCCTGCAATACTTACATTAGGATTGTTCACAGTAGCCCTTTTTTGCTCCCTTTTTTCCCCCTTTTCACATTCCCATCGTTTTTCGGCCGGTTTCTTTTCCCTTTTCAGTTAGCTGTGTAAAAAGGAGTGAAAAGGGGAAAAATATTACGTCTAAGTGCACAAAAACCACAAAGAAAGGCAAGCAAAAAGGGAAGAAAAAAGAGCTACTGTGATACCCTCCTTTGTAACTCCCTTGTTCCTTCCCTTTTTCATTCCCTTTTCATCTTCTTGGACACTGTAGCTCACACAGCAGGTCTACTCATGATTCTAAATATCTACACGGTCATCAGGAAACCGTGGGAATAGATTTTGAGCACCAGAAGGTTTTTCATGCGTATACTTGAAAAAGGAGAAGGAGCAGAAAAGGAACATGAAAAAGGAGACAAAAAGGGCCGTGACCTGTGAATGACCCTATCATTGAGTGCATAAAGATATAATTGATGGCTGCACAATTGGCAGGCAAATCAGGATGATTTTGTATCAAGGACAGTGCTAGTGAGGTATTAATGGCATAATTTCTGTTCCACTGCAACCGTATACATAGCACCAGGGGCGGACCAGACGAGGGAAAACATCAACCAAGTATATTTGTACGAAAAGCAAACAAACATTCAAGCGGCAAGTATGGAATGCGAAGTATTATACATTGCTGAAATTCTTTCACTGTGAATCCGGTCAGCCTTGATTCGCTGTGGGCAGAGGCGCGTGAAATTCTCACATTCTCTTTCAGCGCTCAAGTGCAGATGAACGACTGAATGTTGGTGCCAGTGTTGACATTGATGCATTCGCCAGCCACTTCAGCACCAAAGTTGAATGACTCTCCGGTGCAGTCTGCACCCTCGAAAAAGGTGACGTCTCCGGCCTCGGAATTCAAAATCTATGATGTACATGAGGATTGTACCTTTTTCAATCGTCGGGACTGACCTCGAAGGAGTGCTCTCCAGTGAAATCGAAACAGGTGCCGTCGCAAGCGACCACGAGGCCCTGGGTGCCATCGCAATCGTTGCCATTGAAGGCGATGAAGGACTGAGCAGTGACCTGGAGGGTCAGGACGACAGCGGAGAAGAGAGAGAGGGCGAAACGCATTGTTGAAGAAGGGAGAAGACTTGGTGGGTCCTAAGCTTTCCTTTCATTCATCGTTGGATTTATACCCCACAGATTGGCATATGGGAATTCATTGCTTGATTTTAGCTGTATTCCGGCGGAGATGCTGCCCCCATGTGAGTCTGTTCCTTTTGGATTAAGGGTATGGTATGGATCCGGGCGGCTGCCCGTGGCCTGGCCTAGAAGCCACCTGTGACCCAGTTACGACGTACTGTTCAGAGGGCCCATCGACGCACCTTTGGCCATTCTCTGCGGAACCCCGTCGGGACTGGGTAGCATGCCCGGTCGGAGCCAAGCCCATACACCGACGTACTGAGCGCAGTGACAGGGTCTGAGTTAAGTTGCCGCGTGTTGAATACCCCCAAACCTTAAGCTCCTATGGGAAGACATGGAACCAGCCAGATGTTGTAAATGGACTGAGTGTTTCACTGTAGATGCACTCAAATTCTGTCCCTCAAATTGGTGTCCCACCGTACGAGGTGAGCTCCCTGAGTTGTTGTATCTGCTCGTCCGTAGGGAGGAGTTTTTGACGAGTACTCTCAGAGAAAATGAGTCACTGTCCAGGTCTCAGGATCGCCGAGACTGGGACTCCGCAGAATCGGACTACCAAGAGAAGCGGGCCTCGACAATGTATCCAGCCGGGTATTCGGATCCGGATCGGTAGCTGCATGACAGGATGAATAACGAGCACAGATGAATTATGTTCACCGTGTGCCTCGGCACCACTTAGCGTTGCAACATTGGTACGTCTTGTGAGTGTGTAAAAGTAGCTCGTCTACCGCCACAGTGGCGATTAAAATAGATGGCACTACAACTTGCCTTTCGGGGTTGCCTCGACTCCGAAAGAAGGCGAGACTCATTCAATGACGGCGGAAGACCGAACCACGCCGAACATTTCAACCACGGGCACAGACGGACACGTCAATTACACTCGAACGGCCCCAGTAATACTTCTCATAGGGCGCGAATCATTATCCCCATCCATACATGACGGATTTACCGTATATGGTTCCGTAATTCGGGCGCCTTCGATGCAGTTTGGTCCGGGGCGTCCCGTAATGCCGTCGAATATATGCCATCCCATTCTTACGGTCGTATTTGATTCACAGTTCTCCTGCAATGGGTGTCGGCAAAAAATCCAATCCACAGCCTGAGCATCTGTAGGGAGGATTTCGGAAATTAACTGTCCTGTTCGCACCTGTCTCAGTGCTTGAACAGGAACAGCAAGACTCCTCGTTGGTTTTTCTCTCGGACCATCGGATCTCGTCACTATTCCTATCACCAAGATTCTGCACCGGGGGCATTCGGACGCTTGACCTTGGCCGAGACGGGCCGAAGAAAAAAGCAGAATGTTACATCACCTGAATGTGAAGTAGGATCGGTCCTCAGATTCAAAGCCGTAGTCCGATTTGACTCGGAGAGTACTCGTAAGACGGGGGTGTTCGGGGTTTCAGTGATCTGCAACTCAGACCCTGGCGTATAGGGCGCGCTCGGTAATTCAGGAGTTGGGTGCACTGTGATTCAAGGCACCCCCGCACGCAAAAGAAAAGTGACAAGGGTATATTATTGTTTGTACCCGGTACAAAGTTCCATAATCCAGGCGCCATCAACCCTTCAAGTTATCCACTTTTGGTTCAGGGCGTCCCGAATGCCCAAAACAGAAAATCAAATCTACATGGACTGTACTAAGAACGGATCTTGTGCACAAAAATGTCTATTCATCAAATAATCCCGTCCTATGGGTAAACCCTTCCAGTGCCTAGAACATGAACAGGGAAAACTGGTCACTCCTCCCGGATCATTCACATTCGCCGTCGGGGACCCATAGGACAAAAATAAAAAAAGGCCTAATTACAGCACAATGATGCCGTCGTATTTTGGGGTAGTTCCATTCTTGACGATGCCAGGTGCTCAGCAGTCTTGGTACCGGTAGTAAGAAACTGTAACAAGTCGAGGGGCTCACGATCGTCATGCTGTAGGAAGAGTTTTGAGAAATCGATGCACCTTGAGGGGATTTAGCGTAAGAGAGTCACGTTTACTTGCTAGACCTAGTTGGTTCCATGTCATCTCATAAGCGCAGGAGGTTTTCGGATTCTCAACATGCGGCAACTCAATTCAGACCAAATTCAGACCATGTCTGTCGTAAATGTAGCGTTCTTGGTTAATGTGCGCCGCCCGGATCCATACCATACCTTCAAACCAGAAGGAACATGTTCACATGGAGGCAGATTCTCTCCGCCAAACTACGACTAAAATCGGGCAGTGAATTCTCATACGCCAATCCATGGGGTATAAATTCAGCGACCAACGAAGGGTAGACTAAGGACTAACCAAGTCTTCTCCCTTCCTTAACAATGCATTTCACCCTCTCTCTCATCGCCGCTGTCGTCCTGGCCCTCCAGGTCACTGCTCAATCCTTCATCGCCTTCAATGGCAACGATTGCGATGGCACCCAGGGCCTCGTGGTCGCTTGCGACGGCACTTGTTTCGATTTTACGGGAGAGCACTCCTTCGAGGTCCGTACCTACCCTTTAAAAAGAAGCAATCCTCATGTACATCATAGATTCTGAACTCGGAGGCCGGAGATGTCACCTTTTTCGAGGGTGCCGATTGCACCGGCGAGTCCTTCAACTTTGGTGCCGAAGCGCCTGGTGAATGCATCAATGTCAACACTGGCACCAACATTCAGTCGTTCATCTGCACTTGAGCGCTGAACGTGAGAATTAAACGCTTCCGCTCCCATTCGAATAGAACCTGACTAGATCCCTAGCGAAATCCTTTGCTGCTAAGGCGGCGGTGTACAATACTTCGACTTCCATCCGCGTCTCTTGAATGCTTGCTTTCGTACGGATACAAATATACTTGAGTCGGCCTGTTCCCAACCTTTCCCTCGTCCCATCGGACCTTGTCCTATGAACTGTGGCTGTACTGCAGAGTACCTGCAGGTTTTCAGCGTATCGGATTGTTTTTAGAAGCTAAAACCCCTGCGTTCCCTCAGTTCCGAGACTTCCGACTCATCAGCTTCGACCTTATTATTTCTGACATTCATCCGTGTAACACTCCTTCGATTGATATTATCTTGGCGGCATTTTTGTCCTGGTTGCATCGCATTCGGCGTTTCAAACTAACCTGAACTTCCGCCAATATCAATGAAGGTGTACGTTCGGCCCATTAAAAGCTAGTGGTCGGAAGCTTTCCAGTTGTCCTCTCATAGAACTCAAATTTTCTCCCCGACAACGTCGGGGTGTCACACATGGTAGCTCATCTGTGGCGGAATTTTTTCATACTGGTCACTGACTTCACCCTGACAAAGTCAGGGTGATCCGTCCTGCATCGAATGCATTCCTTTTCGACCGAAACGGTGTTCGGGTCACAGCAAGTTAGATATCGTGGGGTTGACGTACTGCGCGCCCCGCCCTCCGTGCACACGTCACACCGCTGGCCCGAAAGAATTTACCTTGCTCAATATGCAGCGGCTGGACTTCCGATTTTCGGAGTGATGTGGATTCCATAACGTGTGCAGTGTTGCATCTGCGCCTCCAAAGTCCGCGGGCTGCTATTCATTTCCCTGCAAACAAATTACCTTGCTCGATATGCAGCAGCTCAATTTTCGATTTTTGAGTCAGGTTGCACCATAGCAAACACAACGTGGTGGTGGCAAAGAGTTATTTAACGAGTTCAACTGACGCCTTCTCTTTCAGCATAGTAGGGTTCCCACTTTCATATGTTGATGTCCCCTCCAATCAGTCCTCAATAATCCTCGATATCTGTGAAGTATCTAATCATTTCCGACGTTTTAATTGTTCTTTCAATAAAACTTGTTGGTGTGTGCTTCGACCGTGGTCCATTAATTTGGACTTACATGTCCTCCATTCCCCACGGGGCCGCTGTATTGCCCTGCAAATCTATCCCTGAGCTGTGACAGAATATTCTGACCAGGGAATGCGCATGGGCGATCATTTGTTTAAATTCGACGTGCCACTACAGAACGAATTTTCTCTAGAGTAGGCCACGGTCTGAATGGTTCTGTTGAGCGCCCCCCCCCCCCCCAGCGTAACAAGTTCACCAACTCTCTCGGCCATGCAAGAGGAGGAGAAACGAGGTTGAATCGCCTTGGCGTGGGGTCTAACGGTTGGGGTAGATGTTCAAGGCAGCTGGGGACGGGGGGTGCTGTTTCAATGCTGTTTTCAACAGTGGTCGGGTCACAAATTGGATATTTGGCCGATAGTCAGAGCATTGGAAGGCCCAGGTGATTCCGAAAACCTGGATTCCCAGACAATAGCGAATCATACCGGGAGACCGGGTAATTTTCCAGAGGCATTGCGCTGACGATGACCAGAGTGCACGGCATGATGTAAGTACTGTATCAGCGGCCCTTTCGGTTAGGCCGAAGAAGGAGTTTATTATGAAGTACAATCAATTTGTGTTGAGACACGGATTGTTCAAACCAATCCCCTAGGGTTATAACTGCAGTTTTATTTCTGAGACTGGAATGCGAAATTCCAGCACAACGGACTCTTCGGCCGATCGGCGCCAATGGCCAGTCACACCGTGAGAGAGTCATGCTGACGTCAGTGACGTCAGTCTTCCTTGGAAGGGTTAGGGTCAGCTGTGCTCTTCACTCTCCATCGTCCAAAGTACTTCAATGGTCTTACTTCCGGTGTCAAACGCGTCGAAGACCGTATTCAATTGCAATGCGCAGTCTGCACATCGTCTGCGCAGAGTCCTGCCCGGATTTCGGCCGCCGTCCTCTCAGATTCCTAAACATCTAATCTGGCTTGCTTCCGAGTCGAGGGTGCGCTGCGCAACGGAAATCTTTGGTCACCTACCGGTCATCTCTTTCAACCTCCTGAACAATCCTACATGTTTCTGAATCTGTGGACATCTTCCGTGCCCGCTCGCCGGCAACGAAAGCTCGGTCGAAAGGCCGACCCATGATAGTGTCCCAAAATGGGCCACGCCCCTTTTTGACAAGGACGCCATCACAGGTACCTAAGGCCCCGCTCGGGTGATCTGCCTAGCCGAGGCAGATGCTCCGGCTCCGCTTCCGCATGTCAGCCAAGGCAGATTCCCACCGGTTTGACGCGTAGAGTCACATCAGTCACCGTGTACAAGTAGATGTAAACAAATTGCTCCTTTGCTTTCTACACCCTCGCCCGCCCTCAATGCCGCGAAACAACACCGCGGTGACGCGTGTTATCGACCGTAATGCGTCTGCGGCACGTGTAAAACAGAAGAAACACAAAGAACGCGAACGGCAGCATAAAGTCAGGCTGCTTGCGGCCCTTGCCTGCACCGTCGCTGCCTTCACCGTCTCCCTCTTTCTTGACGCCCCGGATCCTACCCCAATGTATACTTCGGCACTCACGGGTCAGCTCTGGCTCCAGGAACTCATCGCTGGTCATCCGACTCGTTTCCGCGAACAATTGGGGCTAGCGAAACATGCCTTCTTTCGTCTCTCATTCGAGCTCCAGGCATACTCCGGCCTAGTAGCGACCAAGTATGTCTCTGCAGATGAGAAGCTTGCCACATTTCTGTATTTTGCTCGCACGGGATCCAGTACCCGTATGCTTCAAGAGCGTTTCCAACGCAGTGCGGACACAATTCACAAGTACATTGATTTCTACTCCGATTTATTACATCCTGACCTCGAACGCAGATCCATCTATTCGGTTCTCTTGATGCTGGTGGGAAGCTTCTACCAGAAGCATGTGCATCTTCCCCCAGACGAGACGCCCGTCGAAATCAAGAATAACTCCAAGTTGTATCCGTATTTTCGCAACTGCCGGGGTGCTATTGATGGCTCGCACTTCCATGCGTGGGTCCTGAATGAGGCCATGGCCCGTTATCGAAACCGGAAGGGATTTATCGGCCAGAACGTGCTCGCAGCATGCAATTTTTCCATGCTCTTTGTATACATCTTGAGCGGATGGGAGGGCAGCACATCAGACTCGCTCATCTTCGACTATGCACGGGAACATGATTTGGCTGTCCCCGCGGGAAAGTTTTATCTCGCCGATGCTGGGTTTCCCCTCTGTGACGTCCTTTTAACACCATATCGGGCCGTCCGATACCATCTCAAGGAGTGGGGAACTGTCGGACAGAAGTGAGTGCCATATTCTCTTTTGTCCGTCTTAATTGATACCCTTTCTCAGACCCAAAAACCACGAAGAACTTTTCAATCTGCGGCATTCTCAAGCCCACAATGTTGTTGAGCGCATCTTTGGGGTGGTGAAGCGGCGTTGGGCTGTTTTTACCCGTGCCCCAGAGTACCCTGTCAAGACCCAGGCTATGCTCGTTCCTGCTGTCGCAGCCCTGCACAACTTCCTTCGAATCCACGATGCCGAGGACAATGCTGCCGACCTTGGTCCCCAAGCGACTACCTCACTGCAACGTGAGGGTTCAGGTCGTTTGGAGGACTTCATTCAGGACGAACCCCGGGAAATATCCCCGGAGGAACTTGGGATGTCAATCCCACCCGAGGAACGGGCACGGGCAGTGGTGCGACGGGATCGGATTGCGAAGAAGATGTGGGATGACTATGTCGCATTTCTGGCTGAGCGCGGAGAGACCCCGAACACATAAAATTAAAATGTGAATAGATTAATGGAACAGTGTAACGACAGTGGATGGATCGAGAATGAGATAAATTAAAACTCCAACTCCTTCTCCTTCGCCTGCTCTGCGTCATCAAGGATACCACGAAGGAATGCAGTACGACGGGACTGCTTCCTGGACGAAACATAGGCCTGTGCGATGGATTTGTCTTTCGCAAAGATCCGCATAATATTGACCTCGTCTGGCTCCGAGAAGTCTCCATCATCCTCCATCATGTGAATTGCCTTCCGACACACCTCGGGGCTGCCCACGACGTTGAGGGAGGCGGCCACTCGCTCAAGTGCAGCCGCAACTTCGCTCGCAGCCTCGGCATTTCGTTTCTTGCTCCTCTTGCCAGCAGTGGCTGGCGACGATGATGCTCCACGTTTGCGGCCGTGGGGAGGCTCCACGGGGGACGACGCCACCAGGTCATCATGGCCTGGGGTCTAATGAAGAAAAGGATTCAGCATAACCTGGAGATCTCGAGACACATGCATACCTTCAATGTCTTATCCCGATTCCGCCCCCGAGAGCGATGAGGCGGAGTAGCGGGGCCCTGCGATTGAGTGTCGGTGTCCATAGCCGCCCCGGACTGCGACTGTGAGTGCGAGTCCACATCCGTCTCGGCTTGGGTCTCTGTTTGTGTCTGCGACTGTGTTTGGGCACCGGGATGGAATGCGCCCGCCCCCGTTGCAACGATGCCCTCCACGAGATACAGGATATCATTGTAGAGGGGGAACGGGGTGGTTCTCCAGCGTGCAGCCTTCGGGTGCCTCTAAATTTACAGTTAGAATCGAATCCGACAGATTGAATTCACAACTGAGGTACATCAATATACACGTCCCAAACTTCTGCAGTAGCTGTTGGCATCTTCAGCCCCTCGTCCCACCCAAATCCCGACGCGTTACGGGTGGCTGCGCACGAATTGAAGGCACTTTTTAGCTGCAGAAGCATCAGCAATCGCCGAGGTGACAGTATCCGTCAGAAGCTCACCGTCTTTCCCCAGTGGTCCTGGATCTTGTCCGCGGTCTTTGCAGGGCCGGGACTATCCTTGAGCGCATTGGCGCACAGGTTCCAGACAGTTGGTTTCCACCCGCTGTCAGCTTGGAGGCCATTATCTTTGGCCTGGCGCAGGGTGGCCACAAGGAGGGCGTCGTCTGCGTCGGTCCAGCGGCAGCGGTCGGACTTCTCGGACTTGTCCGTGTCCTTCTTCTTGCTGGTCTTGGCCATAGTAAAGTGTTAAAGCAGAGAGAGTGGTTAAAAGAGCGACTAGAGACGGGTGTGACAGGCAGAAAAGATGGCAGATGCCGCAGCCGAGCACCTCATGGCTCCGCCTGATTCAAGCATATGCTCACATCACGCATCTGCCAAGCGTTTGGCGGGATCTGCCTCGCTAGGCAGATCACCCGAGCAGGGCCTAATGGCCCTTCAATGCGGCCTGTTCAGTCTCTTTGAACTCTCTGATTCCCGGACGTCTTCTTGGATACGCAAGAGAAATTTTGTGTTCTTTCAATCCAGACTTCTGTGCGGACCGTGCTGAGTAGTTTTGTTTTCCGTCCCTTTTCGATCTGCAATTCCAGACCACGCCGTGTCCGAGACCTTGTCTACTTTCCCTCCCTCCCCATTCCCTAACCAACTCGCTGACAGTCAACAGGTGAATTTCTCTCTGCAGGAGTCACACGCCATTTTCCGGGATTGACATTGCCTTCAAGATTTGGTCCGGAGTGCCGTTCTTTTGGTGTTCTCGTCTATTTGATTTAACATCCAGGCGCGCACTCCGCATACAAACACGAGGGTCAACGATGGGCACCCGAGCGCGAGCTTCAGTTGTCAGATATGAGGCTCTTTTCAAGGATTGATCGTCATGCGATTTTCTCAGTGGCCGGGACAGACTGGTTTACGCCGCGCAAACACCTCTCCGGCCTTATACTTCGCACTGTAAGTCCCTCTACGGCCCACGTCTGCTCACTTCCGCTCGCAAAGCCGGCGTAGGCGCTGGCACATCTACGCGCATTCCTGAACGATGTTCTGACCCAGCTGTATTTGAGTATATTCAGCAATTTTCATCGGGAAACTCACCCTTTTGCTCGACAGTATCTTTTACACGCAGCTTTCGCTCGAATTCCTCACCTGTGGCGGGGCCAAATTCTCCGTCGGAAGCCAAATTTCGGATGCATCATCTAGGTGCGTGCTTTTTTTTTGTTTTTGATATAAGTAGGGTACATATAGGGCAAAAGGCAAATCACATTATATAGAACCTCGAGAGGCTCCCGAATTCCCTAGGACACGAATGACTTCAAAATGAAGGTAAGACACGGGTTTTGTCGGGAGAATGATATTTCAAAAAAGACAGCAACCCTGCTGCGCTCTACGCCAAGACTTCCGAGTCCTTGTCGGACGTGCAAGCATTCCAGAATGCCGCACACAGCTCGTCGTTCAACACCAACTGCGACGGGACGCGTTTCACCTTCCTGTCCCAGTAGCCGAAGTTGTATACTACTTTTGCGCGCTCGGAGGTGGCCAGGAAGTATGGCGTGACAGCACCCTGCTCGGGCACGCTCCCGAGCACGCCGACGACCTTCTTCACCGTAGCGCGCAGTTTCACCGTGGCGTCGTCCTGCGTATTCGGCCGCTCGTCCCATATAGTCGACGCGACAAAGCCTGTCCCTCCCGTCAGTCTAAGTGGAGACGGTAGGAATTGGGAGGACATACCCGGTTCGCAGCCGTGTACGACGATCTTTTTCGGCCCGTAAATGGAGCTGGCGGAGAGGCGCCGCTGCAGCTCGCGGCCAAGCATGAGCTGGACGGCCTTGGAGCGATTGTAGAGCCACATGGTGCGCGACAGCGGAAAGCCCTCCCCGTCCTTGTACAGCTTGCCCAGTAGAGTGTGGTGGTTGGGGTCGTTGGGGTCGAGGTCCGCAGCTGTCGCATCATACTGGGCACACGACGAGACGTTGACAATATGCGTGCGGTCGGCGAGTACGGGGAGGAGGCCGAGCGTGAGGATGTTGGGGGCGAGTGCGTTGACTTGGAACGTGATCTCATGGCCATCTCCTGTCTTGAGATACTTGGAGGTGACCATGCCGGCGTTGTTGACGAGGATGTCGATGGGTACGGAGGAGTCCCAGGCGGACGTGAACTCACGCACGCTCGTGAGGCATGCCAAATCGAGTTCCCGAACGTGAATGTTTTTATTACCCGTCGCATCCATGAGTCTCGTGCGTGCTGCCCCGCCCTTGACGGGGTCGCGGACCAGCAGATACACAGCGGCGCCCGACTTTGCGAGTTTGTGGGCAATCTCGTAGCCTATACCGACATTGGCTCCAGTGACCAGGGCAGTCTTCCCCTGCAAGTCGATGAATTTGGTGCTCATAGAGCGACCTGGTAGCCACCCCGACGTCGCTGTGTTCACAAGGCTGATAAAGCTGTCCCACGAACTGGCAAAGGAAGACATGGCGTGGAGGTCAGGGGAGGGAGACTTGAGTGACACCGAGAGGTGTGGACATATTTTCGATCCGAGTTTTCAGCAGAACAGGCTACGACGCGATCCATTGGCGGACAGCTGGAGAGGTTCTATGAGCAAAGGTGTGATGGCGGAAAGACGGAAAGGGGGAGTGGTCTAGCATGCAGCTCTGGCTTCTGATTGATTTTTGAAGTCCTGGGTCCCGCGAGGGTTCGAACCCCAGTGACACCACTCCAATGAAATCAAATGGCTTTTGTGGATGTGCCAAGTTGATCCGGTCGGCCTGATGGCCGGTCGCCGTTTGGATCAGAATCCCTTCGGCCGCGGGTCCCGTGTTAAACCACCAGGAGCAAGAGGCGTCCGATGGACACACTATCAACAGCACGTGCTCGAGGGCACCTTCCATATCGGGAAGGCCTCCGGGTGGGCTGGGGTGGCCATCCCACCTCTCAACTGTCATCAAGCCATTATTTAGCCACATAAGACTCATTGAAATGTGTGTCTAGCCTCTTGGAATGAATGTACTTTAGTTCTGTGCACAGGATGGGTATGTACACTGAATTTGGTAGTTTATCCGAGACTTTGTGGGCGAAGTAAAATTGGCTGTCCTTTGGTCTCCAGAGGGACCAAGAGCATAAAGTACCAAAGCCACAGCTTTTTGAGATATAAAGAAACCTCACAAGGTGTGGTACAGGTGCTCAAACCTACCAGTAAGTGGGACGGACAATTCCCGATATGGAAGGTGCCCTCAAGCACGTGCTGTTGATAGTGTGTCCGATAAGATCGGACGCCTCTTGACCAGGAGGTTTAGTGGGTATTGCGTTGTCAGCCGAGTCCCACAGTGGCGGCTACCTAAAATGGGGCTTATGTCCAAACTGGTCTGCGTAAAAGCATTCCTTCCTGGCGGAGTGTAGTCACACTCTATCATTTCGGGTCACAAATTCCCGGAGACTACCTTGCGGATTTGTTCTCACGAACTAATGTTGGCCCAAAAGGGGGCTACGGCCTAGACCCAAGGGGGGTACCCATGATACGCTCATGGACTCTGAGAACAAATCAATTGCACCGCAAAAAAAAAAAAAAAAAAAAAAAAAAAAAAGGAAAGACATGAAAGGCAAGAGAAGAGAAGACATTATGATTTCTCACAGAGTGCCATGGCCCAAAGCGGGATATTTGGTTACACGAGGATGAAAGCTTGTCAGGACCAAGGCGGCATTGGATCCGCGGAGTTTCTGCTGACGACTTGCTGCTATATTTAGTGGGACAGGAACGGATTACATAAACTTAGATGTACGGTCACGAAGACATTCCAGAGATAGGGCCTTCCGTCTTTTCGTTTAGAGACAATGACATGGTCGTTCACTGGGGGCAGTGACCGCGGCACTTGAAACCCAAGTGCAATGCATGCATGTCGTCCGCATGTCGATGTGACATTTGACAAAGGCCTTTGTAACATGCCACAAAGGCCTTTGTAGTATTTACATCTTGTATTAACCAAGTACAACTCAGTGTTTAATTACATACAATACTTGTGTCCCGCTCCCACCACGCACGCCGCGGTCCAACCCAAACCCGACCTCACACAGTGACATGTGTGGGAGGGGTGGGGAACGGGTGTTGTATTCAATTAAACACTTAGTTCTACTTTGTTGATAAGAGATGTGAAGATTACAAAGGTCTTTGTTGCATGTCACACAGACATGCCGGGCACATGCATGCATTGCACTTGGATGTCAAGCGCCCCGGTCACTGCCCCCAGTGATATAGGTCAGACGCTCTCACGATCATGTCGGAACCCTCTCGGAACTTCACGACACACACTCAAGTGAGACTGTCCGGCATCTTTCTAGGGTGACGTTTCCATTCAGAGGAATACTAACCGATGGTCTGGGTGGGAGTGACCGCTGAGGATGTCACGGGAAAGATATTTAATCATCCCAAATTCTTCTACAATATCATAGCCTGGTGTGGGGCTCGTGCGCACCACCATTGCTTCCGTACATCTCTTCTCTTCATATGGATACAAGAAACATGTTGTGTTCCAATCTTACATACTGGGGCCATTGTAGATTCAGAAGGCATGCCTGGTACCTCTCCCTGGATGTCGGTTTGGTCCTCCTCAGGCACTCTTATTCTTGGGCACTGGGAGAAAATAGTGCATAAACTTGAAATAGTATTTTATGCACTGACGGCTACCTGGTCCGTGGGTATAATGATAGCTGGACCTAGAATTGCGGTACATATGCTATAATTGTACGACAATTGTTCTGCAGAATCCCTATGCCCTGACGAAAGCAGTTGTCAGTTCAGTATTCGTTCAGAACTCAGGATTGATCTGGACTCGGGAGATACTCACGTTAGAATCAAAGTCGAGCCCCAGCCTCTTTGCGGATATGGAGACAGATAGGAGTCGTTGAAGACCTGTCTGAAGTTTGTCTCCATGAGTGCGACCAAATCCCTTACAACAATGTTATTCTGCATCGCTCTCAGGTTGATGATGTGTCCGCAGATCTTAGTAGCCACGAAAAATTTGACTTCGGGTGGTGGATGGGGCAACACCACAGGTCAGAAGAGGGACGTGTATGATTGCCAGAGTAGATCGGCTCGTGAATGAGGGTGGATTCTGATTTATATTTCTGTAGATGGTCATTGGTCAATGATTAAATATTTGTACCAGAAGACAGAGCAAAATACCAGTTCCACATAATTCAATAAGTTTGCCCGTGCCATCTCAAATCTGACGGCATGGGAACGGTCTCGTGCGATCTTTTCTGGGGTTTCTCTGGTCTTTCACATCTCCCCATTGGTACCTGAAAATACTCGCGAAGTGGCAATGACCCAATAGGAGGGAGGGGTGGGGGAAGGGCCTCTCAATCTAAATTCCAAGCGACTCACTTTGCATGGGCATTTTTGTTATGCCTATAGAGGGAAGGAAGACGGGGACGATGAGAGCACAATTTGACATTTGCATGCAACAGTGGCCACACAATATCCTGGAGTAAATTAGATATCAAAACAAATACATTCAGGGATGCACCTGGTAAGCAGCAGGGATCCGTGCATTTGGAGTCACTGTGTCTAAGGGTTCCCTAGCCACACCTAAACTGAGTCGGTTCGGGTGGGTCTAGGCCATGTGAGGCTATGTCTAGCTGTGTTGGGGTCCCTAGGCAGACCTGAACTCACCCAAACTGACTTAGTTGAGGTCTGTCTAGGGACCCCAACACGGCCAGACATAGCCTATGTCCTGATCTGAGTCTAAGAGACCCTTAAACATAGTGAGTGTTCACCATATTTCACTGTTCTTTTCCTGTGGGATCTATGCATAGACAGGCAAATTAAAGGCCCCATACATTGACAGTTGGCACTGCATTTTTTGGCAGGAGCTCCAGAGGAATCAGCACACCCCCGACAACAATTATGTCCAGTTCCATCTTTGAGGCAAGAAGGGTTAGTATCGTAGATGAGAGAACAAAACAAAAAGTGGACCTCAGTGAGAAGCTGCAAAATTTACAAAACCTCAAATTTTATGAATGCATGACATTCTGCACTTATCCAGTAGTTCTCCAAATGTTCAACCAAGAGCCATATTGCATTATCATCCTAAACTGGCAATAACAGCTTATTCCTGGAAACGGCACCCTTGGAACACTTGGGTTGAATCCGGATAAAGGCTCAAAGCCTATATATCAAAGTCCTGGAACACCCTCTATACGTGGGAAGGCAAAAGTAATGCTTGCTATTCAAGGGAGGATCATATTATCCACCTATGGCATTTATTGGCACGCTGGGAACCTTATTCAGGAGGGAAACACCTAGTTGTTGATATAACATTGGCTCCCCCAACACAACACAATGGGTCACCTGATCAAGGCCTGGACCTACAATTGTTGCTCCTATACACCAGATCCGTGAAAGCACGATCATCTGATAAGCCGTAGACTGGATAAGGCTTGTACTGTGTGTCTCTGGATACCGATTAAGGGCATCTGGGGTATCATTGGAAAGGTATTAAATCATACAATCCAGTCAATGCAAGTTTGAGGTGCGAGGCCAAAGTCAGTGGAATAAGGCGTGAGTCAAGCAGCCGGGTCTAAATAGTCCACCAAAACAAACTGGTCTAGAGCCGTTATATTTGCATAGTTGGGAAACTTAAATCCATGTTGGGAGTCAACCAATAAATTCAGGTTGTGTCTTGAACCCCACTTCAGGAAACTAGTTGAGACTTAGCCACCCTTGGGGGAACGGGAATTGAATACTTTCGTGGCAAATATGTTTACTCGTAGTTTCCCTGGATCAATACTTGTGTGCAAAAAGACCTGAATCTTGTCAGTGTATCAAGGTCATTAAGGGAGTGTGTTGGTGTTGGGGGTCCATCTATTGTCGGTTTAGTCGTACTTAATCTCACTTTGTGAGTCAGGTGTGACTCAGTCGTTCAATAGGGGGGATTTTGGCAATTGCATATTTAGACTGTTGAACCTGAGCAACCCTTGCATCGGATGTAAACTCCATTACAGGTACATGTCCCGCTGACAAGCAGCCGATAGGGGGTGCAGCAAATTTTCGGCCCCCATGCTCTATAAGCTGGAGAGTGATTTGTTTGGAAACTGGATCTCCTGAGAAAGGCTGTTCTTGGGGCCATACTTTACTGCCCTCTGACTCGTACAGAAGGGTTTCCCAGGTTCTTGTGGTTGTCTGGGATCTAGGCACCCTGTCAAACACAGAGAGTCACACATGAAAACGGGGAGGAAAAGGGAGAAATGAATTTCAAATGCAACTTGAAGGAGGCAATTGATCACACTGATCTGAGATTTACCGGCTCTTGCATGCTGGATGGTGAACGGAGAAATGGAGAAATGAGCAGGTTTGACCACTCCGATGGTCGATGATCAGGAGGTTGGACTGTATCTAAAACTTAACTCGGGCTTCTAAAAGAATTTCAAAAACACATTGATGAATCTAAACTATGGAAGCCCGGAGCACCACACTTTTAACCGAGATCCAGCATTGATGCCGAATGATTGCATGTGTTCAATCCTGTCCGGGACCCCGGATACACCGTGTTGTGCCCTACAGCATGCAGATCTTGATGGGAGCGTAGTAGTATCACGTTTGAAAAAAGTGACTCATTCATCTTGATTATGAAAGCTGATCTTGACCAGACAGGGCGCGAGAGGGAGCTGTGCGTGGCACTACGGGGCGGGTTGGGTAGGGTGTGGAGACAGGTCTCGAACAGGCGAAGTAGCAGAGCGAGGACGTAATCCTGGCGGGGAGTGTGGATCAAGTTGAAAGTATAAATTGACCATTATTCAACAAGAGGTATTTTCAGCTATTTCTGAGTCTGTAGGCCAGGACCGCCAGAAACCAAGCAAGACTCAATTTTTTAGATTAAAAGGTCATTTTGTGTTCAATGTACAGAGCCACATTATTAACAAGTTCACCATTCATCTATTTCCCAATTACCAGCCAACTCATCATCCGAAAACCACGCAAAAATTTCGCTAGTGTCATCTTCGTTGTCCTGTGCAACTGGTGGTTCATCCTCATCCAACATCCTATCCAGTTGTGCTGATTGTTCGGAATCTCTATTCAACATGTTGTCAAAATCAGATTATGCTGGAAGGGAACTGTGGCTTTACTCAAGCCTTCTCCATTATTGATGCCTCCCATGTAATAGAACCCACTAGGTCCAATTACGTCGCAATGGTTGCAGATTAGGAATAAGTTCGATGTCTTTAGCATGCTCCTTGCGAGCCATGGTCAAGGCAAAACCCCATTCTGCATCCATATCTTGGGGGATATTGTACAGATTATCCAAGATGCGAAACTTGCCAAGTAGCTGGAGGTCTATGTTCCAGCAAGACTCCCGAGTAACCGCAGGCTGCCCAATTTCAGCATACATCTGAGTGATGATGGCATGGAAATCAGGTGGAACTAGTTGAAAGACCTCATCGTCTGGAGGTGCATACAGAGCGCGAACCATGTCTATGGCCTCTTGTTCAACTTTGATCTGAATCCCAGTCAGATTGAGATAGACATATAAAGTGGATTCACACCTTGAAATCCAGGACTCCATAGTCCCCAGGGTGCTCAGCCATGTCGTTGGGAACCCCGTGAGGAAGAACCTTGTTGCGGTCAGCGCGTTTGGCGGTGTTGTTGACTCGTTCACGATATGAATCAAGTTTTTTTTGAAGCCATGGGATGAAAACCCAGCGGAAAACTAAGCTGTAACAAAAGGTTGACTCAATAAATTAGAAAAGATTGGGCCTCTTACGCCTCAAGTAGGATATCTGGATCATACCACCCGTTGTTTACTCCAATATCCAATATATCTTCAAACCCTGGAGTAAACCGATGTCTCAACTGCGACCAAGAGATCTCGGGCATCACATTCTTCTTCTCCCGCATCCAACGATGCTGAAGGGTTCCCCTCAGGCTGGGGTCATGGAAATGACGAATCAAGGTGTGGCCGTTTGCGAGGCCAAAATTCTCTGTGCCAGGATCACTTTGAGACACCAGGGGTCCATCTGAAAGACTTGGTTAAAAAGTTTTCTCGAGGCATGAGTGGTGCTTACATCCTTGTTCCTCAACCTCGTCCAAATAATAACTCAAAACGAGTCTTGGATTACTGTTAGTCCACCAAATCTTGAGCCAGTGAGTAAATCCGATGAAAGGATCTATGCCAGTGTGTGGGGCCGACCCAAATTTGTACTTCCGTTTGTCATGCTGATCAACAGCCCAGATATCATTCACACCAGCAGCCCAGAACCGTTTGCGACGGAGACAATTTTTGTGGCGCTCTTTTACCAATTCTGGTTCAAACACTGAGAAGTACTTGGTGACGATGTTTCTTTAAACACATCAGATCGAGAATGGGATCAAATAACCACTGTCATACCCAGAAACACTCATATTTTCCTCGTGAAAGAGGATGCTGACAATCTCTCTTGCCCCTGCTTTCGGGTATTGAGCTCGGAGTCGAAGCAATGCCAGTCGGATTGAATTGATATTGTGGTGTTGGCTGCGAGTACGATAGAGCCCTAGACTTTCACGAATCTGTCTAAATCTTGTGAGGCTGAACAACATGGGTTTCAGTATGGTATGTTGAAACAACCAGTGCATACCCAAGTCCATATTTTGTTTTATCAATGTGGTATTCGTTCAGAAGATGCAGTATGGCCTTGTCGTCCTTGCATTGCTTCCAATATCGGTGGATATGAGGAGCAATATCTTCTAGTGGTGCTACAGTGGACAATTCCTTGAAATAGACTGCATCACGAGGACTGTGCGGACGAGCCAGCCTTCATTGAGCCACTCCATACAGAATTTGTAACCCACATATAAATAAATGAAAATACAACGGTTAACAACCATTTGAAATCATTTATCAACGGAAATGGTTCGTAATCCTCTCTTCCTACTAGACGGATGCATCCCACGGTTACAGTATTTCCAAAGAGGAGAACTTCGGATCTGGCCAACGGTCACTCAAGACATCTGACACACCATATAAAGAATTATCTTGACCTAGGTCAAGATGTAAACTGAAAGTCCATGATTCTGTAGTCAAATCAAACTGATAGAAAATTGGACTTTCTTTTCGGTATGAAAGTGCTGCAGAAATATGAACAATCAGCGGCCGTTTCAGAGGCTGCAAATTTACCCGCTCTCAGTCAGTCTCCTACCCAACCTCGGTTTCGGGGTTGAGGAATCTCTGTGGCAGTTTTTAAAGGCGAGATCTCAGTAGTCATATTCTAAGACAAATCCATCATAGCCCATCGATCCATCAGGCCTAGAGCAAATTTAAACTCCGAACTTCAGGCCTCAACCCCTCCACGGAGGCTGGCCTTTAACAGGTGTAAACAACATAGCCACAATTTGGGTGAATGTTCATTGCCCGACACTATCCACCCCAAAAATATCCCTGGGGTCCTCCACAATGCTCCAGATGGGTCCTGGGCCTCTGGGCCAAATTTCGGGAAGGGCAGCATTTTGGCGAGGATGGTTTGCAGAAACCCCGCTATGCAGGTGGCTATGTTGTTTACGCTTGTTAAAGGCCAGCCTCCGTGGAGGGGTTAGGCCTTGAAGTTCGGAGTCTTTATATTCACGTGATTTGATATTATGACAATTTCGTGATGACTACAGAGATTTCGCCGCTGAATCCCACTACAGAGATTCCTAACCCCGAAACCGAGGTTGGGTAGGAGACTGGCTCTCAGTGAAGTACGAAAGGACCGATGAAAGATCAACTTCTCAGCAGCCGTTTCAATTGAGTGGAAAGAAGGTCTTTCAAAAATTCCTTTGTTCGGGACAAAGGAATTTTTGAAAGGATTTCATTCTACTTACTGGCAATAGATGCTGAAAGTCAACCTTTCAGTAGTCCTTTCTCACCTCTCTGATAGTGGGTAAATTTGTGGTCTCTGAAACGGCCACTGATTGTTCATCTTTCAGCAACAGTTTTGCACCAACAGGAAAGTCCAATTTTCTGTCAATTGGATTTGACTACAGAACTATGGACTTTCAGTTTACATCTTGACCTAGGTTAAGATAAGTATTCATACAGTGTGTGGACAGAAGTAGAATAAGGTCGGTGGCGGTGATGATCAGCGTGGCTCTGTCAATTATCAGAGATGCCAGCACAGCCACCCCACTTCCTTGTCCTCCCAACCTCAGACATCTGTTCCCTCAAATCTCTTCCTGCATTTACCCATCAACTGTCTGTTCCATGTTTACGACCATAGAACCAGAATCCAGAGATGCTCTACCAGCAGAACGGACCAACACTTTCCATCCATCACAGTTGCAGACACAACTTGGGGTGTGGGCCATGGCATTGCCTGGCAAACCTCATACTTATATATATTTTTGGCATACAGTCCCAACCTGGGAAAGATTGTTTATCCAATATCTCAGCAAAGGTCGGTTCCAGATTCCACTACTGATCTGGACCACATTATCCAGCAACACTAGATAGGACCGGATGAGGAACAGGCCTTTTAACAAACCATTGGAAGTATCTGCATTAAATTCCTACCAGCAGTCTAAATAAGCATCATTGTACAGTGTTGTCAGGGTCAAATTGAAATGGTCAAGAGGGGTCAAAAATCCTTGACCCGCTGAATAATTAACCCAGGTTCTTGACCAGTCGGAAGCTGACATCAGGTGCCAACATGATGATCCAAATTTCTAGAGATTTTAGTGGTGTCATGGAACCTTCCAATTTGGCTGTTGGAAGTTGCAGCCCATGCATGCTCTTGACCATTCTCCCCAGCCATAAACCTGTCACAAACCTGTGAAGAACAACACTGATTATACATAATCCACCTTGCAGGAAGAGTTTACTGTAAAAATTTGAATTTGATACACATATTGCATGCCTAGAGTAAAAGGTGCTCACCCTGAATAGAAATATGTTCCCATTCACATCGAATTCACACACACACACACACACCAGATGCACTCGTTTGGAGGGACATTAGAGATCTGAAGATCACAAACACAAAAGACAGAGACAGGATATAAACCAGTAAGGAAGGTAGCTTCAAAATATAATGCAGTTGTGCCGAATATGTCTAAGACAGACCAGTGGAGCGAGACAAAGATATGTTGTGCCTAGACAAATTCACCAGCATGACTGGCTCATAAGCAGCAACACAAGTGGACAGACTCAGAATGCTTCTGCAGACTTTGATCTTGTTACTGGATGACTTCTGGTAAGGTAGATTTATCCCTCCAGAATATTTCGGGGCAACGCCGGGACAGCTGTCAGGACCCTATCAATTGGATCATCCACAAATGAACTGATTTTATTCTGAATCACTTCAACAGATTAAATTTCTGGAGGGGGGATAGCTACACTGGGGGCAAAAGCCAACTCATGTGGAATCCAGATGAGTTTCACTCATGTGGTCCGGAGGTAATGATCCCCCAAACAAAAGATGTGTGACATTTTGACAATGGTTCTTTACCAGACAAAGGAGGGACAAAGGATAGACAAAGGGCAGGTCCAGATTCCCAGCACCCAGCCTGGTCCGGCATTCACGGACCTTGGTAATCAACCAAATGAAGAATGTGATCATGGCCGCCGCTGAGGTGAACCTTGTTCGTGCAGACAATGCAACCCTGAAGCAATCTGAGCAGCGGGACCACATGCTGATAGACGTGCTTCGAAAAAGCAAGCAGGATGTGTTGGTTGCCTTAGAGCTGGCCCAGACCAATGCACAGGCGAAGCTGAGCAATATCAGAGGCGAGCAAAATGGATGGACAGTGAGTATGTGTGCTCTGCAGGAGAAGACAGAAGGAGAGCCAGACGCTGGCCATAGCACGTGCAGCGGTTGCGAAAAGAGTGTGAACTGCTAACCATGGAGCATCTAGAGGTTGAAGCTGAGAAACATGCTGCCCTCCTGCAGCACATGGGAATTACACAGCAGTGTCAAGGCATGATGTTCTCTGCTGTGATCCTGCCTAGCATTTCTTCAAAGACATATGCATTATCGCCTCACAGCCCACCAAGCCGGCGTTGAAATAAGGGCGCAGCAGCTTCAGAGCATGGTTTAATCCATGCAGCCATTTCTGACGATCTTTGCTTTTGCATATGAGATCCCGCCTATCAGTGTGCATTTCTTTGAAAACATATGCATTATCACCTCACAGCTCACCAAGCCGGTGCTGAAATAAGGGCCAACACCAGTGGGTTGCTTCTTTCCCCACTGCAAATAAACTGACCAACATCCTACAGGCCTCTCAGGCACCCCCTGCCCACGCCGACCCATTCCCCAATGTGCACCTATCACCCATACCACAGTGTTCCTAAGCACGGGTTGTTCCAGCAGCGTGGACAGTGCGATGCCTGCACCCTCCTTGCACAGCACCCACCCTCCCGCTGAAACGGTTGCTCAGGTTCAACGGTCAGAATAATGAAACTGCCAAAATCCCCCCTATCGAACGACTGAGTTACACCTAACTCACAAAGTGAGATTAAGCACGACTAAATCGACGGTAGACAGACTCCAACACCACACACTCTTTTGACGACCAAGATACACTGACGAGATTCAGGTCTTTTTGGACACAAGTGTAGGTCCAAGGAAACCATGAGTAAACATATTTGTCACGAAAGTATTCAATTCCCGTTCCCCCAAGGATGGCTAAGTCTCAACTAGCTTTCTTGAAGTAGTGTTCAAGACACAACCTGAATTTATTGGTTGGTTCCCAACGTGGATTTAAGTGTCCCAACTATGCAAAGATAACGGCTGTGAACCGGCTTGGTTTTGTGGGCTGTTTAGACCCGGTTTTGTTGGCTCGCGCCTTATTCCTACAATGATTGGCTCGCGCCCCAAACTTGCTGGCTCGCGCCTCAGACTATGGCTCGCGCCCCGTAACAATGGCTCGCGCCTCAGACTATGGCTCACGCCCCGTAACAATGGCTCACGCCTCGTAACTATGGCTCGCGCCTCAAACAAAGTCTTATTCCGAAACCGCACTTAAATTCCAAGGCTATTTGACAGCCAAAGATTCAAGCCCAAACGTCGACTTTATGCGCAAGGGCTTTATTGCTCCTCACTCTCCAGGTCTAGTTCAGTCCTTTTGTTATTCCAAAACCAAACTTGAATTCTGAGGCCTGTTGACAGCCAAAGAGTCAAGCCCAAACATCGACTTTGTGCGCAAGGGTTTATTGCTCCTCACTCTCCAGGTCTAGTTCGGTGCCGTCCTCCCTGGTTCTGCCCTCCTCATATACTGTACAGAAACTGTTACATACACGTGATTACTAGGCCTCGGGTATTCTACTTAATTAATTAGCCTGTGATCGGTATCAGCTGTGCGCGCCCTGGCGTTCCTAGCCTCCTAAATGTTTGTATAATGACTCCTTCAACCCCTCATGGATTAGGGGTTATATGTTCAAATATCCCCTGAATAGGGTAATTGGCCCATATCTTCTTCTATGGTCTGTCCCCCAACTTCTGGTATCGCTAGTTGGATAATATAGGTTGTTCCCTTTCCAACGATACCCCAGATGTCCTTAATCGACATCCAGGAATATACAGTACATGCCTAATCCTGGTCGGCAGTTTATCCGGTGATCGACAACCCTTTGTCGATCAGGGGATTATATGTTCCACTATTCCCCTAAACAGGGTAATTGGCCCATATCTTCCTCTGTTGTGTGTGCCCCGACTTCTAGTATCGCTAGTTGGATAGTATAGGTTATTCCCTTTCCAACGATACCCCAGATGTCCTTAATTGACATCCAGGAACACATAGTATGTGCTTAGTCCCGGTCTGCGGCTTATTGGGTGATCGCGTCCTCACGGACCTGGTGTTTAAAATAGCAATATTGAGTCTAGGCCTTGATCCTGTGACTTGTCGCGTCGCGTTGGATAAGCCAAAGTTGCGTAATCAACTCAGCATTTCCTCCCGAATAAGGTTCCCAGTGCCCCAATAGATGTCAGAGGTGGATATTATGATTCTCCCTTTGGTAGTGAGCATTGTGGTTGCCTTCCCACGTATAGAGGGTGTTTCAGGACTTTGATATTTGGGCTTCAAGCCTTAATCTGGATCTGACCCCTAGTGATCCAAGGGTGTCGTCTCCTGGAATAAGCCATAGGCGCCAGTGTTTAGGATGATAATGCAATATGGCTCTTGGTTGCATGTTTGGAGCTCACACCAACCACTGGATGAGCGCAGAATGGCATGCATTCGTAAAATTTGAGGTTTCGCAAATTTCACGGCTTATCACCGCGTCTGCAACTCGGGATCTGTGTCGCCCCTCGTAGTCCCATCTCGTCCCTAGCTCGCATGCTTATGATATATTCTTGAAATCTACCCACTGATTACTTGTACAGTCCCTGATCTTAGTGCAAAATTTATCTTCCCATTATTTGGCCGGCAGTCGCGAATGGCGGTATATTGCTTGATTGAAAATGAACGGTGCATCGCACTCCTTGTTATTTCCCATTCTGTCGGAAATTTTGAAACTGTCTGATAAGACCTTATAATGCCATCAGAAAATGGAGTCCGATAGCACACTTATACAAACAAAGACTCTCAGATAAGATTCTGATAAGATCCGGTAATATAAGGCGAGAAGGTCAGGAAAAGGTCTTATCAGGTGAAGGGTTTTTTTTTCTTATGGAAAACCCTTTTCTCAACTTCAGTGGTCACATTTTGCTAACTACCTATTTTCTATGGTGCTTACTTATACTGTAATGACTGCCTAGAGAAATATAATATATGACTTGACTGGGGATTGAACCTGCGACCTCGCGCGAATAAATGAATTATAAAGCAACAAAACCACTACACTAAGTAACCAATAATATGTGTGTTTGTCTGTTCCTTGTATGTGGCAGGTTAGGTCGCCCACCAAGTCAACACTTCCTGCCACACCAAATAACTGTTTATCTTCGTATCTTATGATAAAACGAAGCATTTTAAGTGTTCATCTTTGTGAGGAATGGAGGATTGCAGGGCCATAAATTATGTCAACAAAATGAGTGGTACATGGAATGGTCCATTGCAGCTGCTGCAAATCCCCACCAATAAATTATGTGCACTCTATTCTACTCTGCAATGCATTGCACGCTCTTGAAAGTCTGAATCAGGCTATTACGGCTTTTGTGTCCGGTTCAAACACAACTCCTGAGTGGTATATATTATTGCTGCAAAAATGACTATTTGCACACCAATTCCTCTTGTACCAAATGTGCATGAAGATATGCTGAGATCCAATCAGTGTTAGGAATAGATTGAAGGACATGAGTGCAGCCAAAATCGTCAAGGAGTACAGAGATAATCCAAGTCAAGTGCACCTTCAAATCCGAGTCAGAAATTGTGGACTAATAAAGATGTTAATATAATTGCTGCACCCCTGCACTACAGAGTCAGAAAGACAAGCCTGTGCAGAAACGTTGCTTACCAGATCGAGTCTGAATAAGTCGGGCGACACGCCGCTGTCGACGCCGTTGCAGAGTGCGCTGACCAACCTATAAGAAGATTATAAGAAAGAGGCTGACTTGTAAGAATTTGATCCAATATATCAGACACTTACTAGCCTATAAGAAGATTATGAGAAGGCAGATTACCTTTAAGAAGTTGACCTGATTTACAAGCCGCTTATCCGCCGAAGCCTTATCTTATCTCGGTCTGATAAGGCTCTTATCACATGGGCTTCTTATAAGGCACTTTACAAATTTCCGACATCCGTTGTATTTCGCTGTTGCGTCTTTCAAACCCCGATACTCTGTTCAATTCCATCATTAACGACCGCTGTTCGCACGGATATCCAATTTTCGTGCTCTTGGACGGCGCACATGGCTGAGAGCGATGGGAGCGATAGGAAATGGAAGTGGGTCCCTGCAAGATTTAACATAGTATTCCCGGGCATTGTGGGGTGGTGAGATTCAAGATGTGGAGCAAAATTTGCTGTTCGTGTCTCTGTCCAGATCTGTGACAATAGGGATCTTCATCAGATTTCGAGCTCATTTCGGACTCATTTCGTTGCCAGGTTGGTCGTATATTTTCGTTGGCCAAATTCTCTTAGATTCAAGTTAGCTCTCCTCCTTCAATCCTACACACAATCCTGATGGATCCTGCCTTCCCGCCTCGACCGCGCCGCCCCATTGCCGCCGCTTCGAATCGACATCCTTTCGGAAATCTAAGTGAAGAGGTTGGAAGATCGATCTGAGTAATTATTACATGATGAGAAAGGGTCAGCCATTTGGAGTTGTCCAGGAAGATGAATAATTGTCCTCATTGTCGAGCTCAATGAGCGGGAGGATGCGGGAGGTGTCGAGCGTGATAGCCGACTGATGACGGGCAACCGTCAGTTCAATTCTGATACTGATTTCGGAGCTTTCCGGTCACGCTCGTGGTGAAATGGAAAATGAAACGAAACTGAAATGAGCGCGAAATGAGCTTGAAATGTGAGCTTTGAAAATCCCTAATCTAACATGCACTAGAACCGTACCATAAGCGAAATCATCGCCGCCACTGTAAGTCATGTGCCAGCGCCGAAAAAATGTGAACTCGACCGATTTCGAGCTAAGGGACCGACCCGCAATCAATACCGGTTCCAGCAGCATTGGACGTACCGCCGGTTCAGCAATTCCAAAATATGTACATCATCGCAACTCCCTCCTTAATAGATAAATAAATCTCCGCACCCACGTTCAGGGTTTTGTTTTTGAGGCCCTCTTCAATAAACGACAGACACAGCCGCCAAAATGAGGAGCGTAAGCGTGACTGCCCCAGGACTGAGAACCACCCGCCCTGCGCCGGATTTTTTCGAAGGGGATGGAGATGGAGAGGACGCGGCGGCGGTCGAAGGGGGCTTCGCCGTGGTTGATGATGCGGTGGAGTTCGAACTCCCGGGAGCGACTTGAGAAGGCGCCGCAGAGGCCACGGGGGCGCTTGTGGGCGCAGACGGGGACGGGGACGCGGGGGATGAGGACGCCGCCGGGGACGGTCCGGGCGGTGGTGAGGGTCCCGGGGAGGGCCCGTCGGGCACCGTACTTCCGTTCAGGGCAAATCCTTGCTGCCCGCACGCGTCTACGAAGGCTGGGGGCGTGGTTAGACTGTTTCTTTCACGCGGTGGTTGAGACGGCTGGACATACCACTGAATGCATCCTGCAGTTGAGTTTCGGAGGCACCCTCTGCAGAGGCCTCACAGGCGACACACGCGCTCCACTCGCTGTCGATCTCGTCGGTGCAGAGATCGGTGAAGTCGCTGGGGTCAAGAGGCTGTCCGCGAAATTTAATGTTGGATAAACTTTGTCATGGCAATTCTGCGTTGACGTACTGTGAGTGAGTTTTGGAGGGGCGCGCATGTGTCGTTGCATTGCGTCGAGATGTCGTCCGCCGGAATGGCTTCGCGGAGACTCAGCAGGAACGATCGGGCGCCGTGGCTCGGGCTCGGAGCCGCGACAACTACAATGGCACGGTCATTAATCAGACATTATTTGCATGCCTCGAAAGAGAGACGTACCCAGCCGTGTAGTGAACAGTACAGAAATAGACACCGAAAAAATGGTGATGGAGCCGAACATGGTGAAGCGATCGCAGGGAAAAACGGTTTGAAAGGCAACCAGTACCGGGTGGGGCGACAGAACGAAGGAGGGAGAAGAGTAAAAAAAGAAAGGAAAGGCAAAGCAAGAAGAGGGGCGAGGAAAGGCGAATATCGGTAGCGGGGAACGCGCTCGAGATTTATAGGACCGAGTCTGTGTGGAAATTCCCGATCATGGCCATGTTTTGATAGAAATCATGCTTGGGCGCTCAGGTGGAACAGCTATCCCGTTGGACGGGCTAGGTGCTAGGCTACCCCCGCTCAAATCTGATGGGCATTCTAGGATGTGTATACCATCCATCTCATCTATATGGGTGGCTAGTCAAAAAAGGGCAGAACAGACAATATAAGTTTCCGACCAGATTCGATGTGTTTCAGGTTCGTTTTTTGGAGGTAGTCAAACCCCATGCAGATTTTTATGACCTTCTCAGTATGGTATGACTTTCTCAGTATGGATTGTGACACATCTGGAGGGGGATCCGAGGCGGATGGGAATTGCGGCGCTCAGAGACACAGCCTTTAGACTAGGGCTTGCATTTTTGGGGGCGCCCGTGGGATGTGTATTGTGGAGAATTGTTGAGTCATTTTAACATTGCCGGCGCGGGGTACCGCATTCGATTCGGCGTGAAGGGCCCAGGGGGTAAGGGCCCGCGTTTATCATAATTCCGTCGCGGGCGGCACCAGGGTTCAAGAAGAGGCAACGACCGAGGATGGTTGCGGGATCGAAGTATAGATAGCATCTCCCCAAGGTAGCGAATACCAGGTGGGTTTGACGGGGGGATTAGGTGCGATTCCAAGCGACCAGGTGATCCATGCAGGCATGCGGCGGCAGAGCGAACTTGATGGTGTGACGCACGCCAATTCTACCAGTTTCGGAGACGAGACTAGCGCGGCAGCATGTCCCACAGAATCGGCGAAGCAACGTGTCTCCTTGAATTGGGCGAACTGTGTATCGTCGATATCGGTCGGAATTAGTATTTCCTTCATACCCCGCCGAATTCAGTGGGAAACGAACCCATACGGAGCTTGCCATTGTTTCGAGGAGAAGTAGCGAAATTGTGACTTCGTGTGTGTGTGATATTGCGGAATAATACATGGTGGATGGTGCGTATGACAGACCCGGAACCCAAGACCCAAAAAACCCAACCCAAAATCAACTGAATGAAATGCAATGGTCGTTACGATTATTGATCGTTATGCGTGGCGTAAGATAAGACTTGAGACCCAGAAAGACCGAGAAATGAATCGCGATGAGGTACAACAGCTGTTCACGTTGTCAATTATAGCACAGAAATGCGAAACAATACTCACCATGCATAATTTCCCTTACACGCCGATCTTTTCCCGCTGCCAGCCTCCCTCTACATCCCTCACGCTCCTCGGAGTGAGTTTGAATTCCGGGTTGGGCACGATGGCAGGAGAATCTGGCCTGTCCCGCCGTAATATAGCAAAGACGAAATCGAGCACGGAGAATACGACGAGGGTGCACACGCCGGTCACACGCAGGACGGTGAGCACGGATGGATGAAGGCCAAAGAGCGGAAGGAGTGCGGAGGTAAGGAGAAACGACGTGGCTGCGCTGAAGAGAAGCTCGAGGGCGAGTTGGGCGGACATCGGGGCGGGGAACCCCTGGTGTCGAGGGCGGCGGTGTGGTGAGAAGAGCCAAATGTCGCAGGGAGGACGTCGGCCATTTATCGTGCTACCGAAGGGCTTGGCGCTGATGGCAACGTGCGAACCTTGTTCTAAATGGAGATATGCGTTGATTTTGAAAGGTTCAATTTGATACCCCGTGGTCCCGAACCATGCTATCCGAAAATCTTTTCGCCGAGTCAACCCCGAGAGGCCCCGAGATCTGTCGTCTTGAGCGATTCAACTTCAATAGGTTCCATGCTCAGTTTTCAACAGAAAATGAGAAACATTGATCAAAACAGCGCCTTCACTGGTCATTGCAAGCAGTCAGGCTCTTGGCGGCTCTTGGCTGTTTCAGAACACATGTCCCGACAAGGAAGGGGCCGAAAATGATCCACTCGGCCTTGGCATCAAATATGTGTTTTTTTTTGTGCTCCTACCACGCGACAGTGTCCTGTACGAAAAGGGCCCGAGTCCCCACGGTACCTGATCATCTATGGGAATCGGCGTAGGAGAGCGCTCGTGTGCGCCAAGGAACATCTCGACCAATGCTCCGGTCAACGGTGTCCAGGAATTAGACAGGAATTAGACAAAGTGCCGGACATGCCCTGAGAATTACGGACAATGTGAAGGATGCGTTGCATCGCAGGGGCTGTAGAACCTCCGATACACAGAAAATGTGAGTGGGGCCGTTTCGGTCTGATCAACATTCAAGTCTGGGCAAATGCAAGGGGAGAGCATGGTTCATACTTGTTGAAGGAATATAATTAGGTACGCCTCCGAAGGCATCAAACTTACTAGTATGCCGAGCCCGTCTGCCCGAGGCCGAGGGAAATGACCTATGGACATTGTAGTATACTGTAGAACCTTCTAGATATATTGTGTAGTATATAAGGCTGGCTGGGTTTTTGGCCAGCCAATGTTAAGAACTTTCACTCCTCTCGACGTTATACTCTCAACAGGTTATGGGCCCCGGCCCTAACTGAATACTCTTCGTATTAAATCGCCCTCATCAGCTTCTCACGTCACCGGGTGGTGACATCACCTCCGATCAAAGAACTTCCGTTTGCGTGTCCCTTCTCGGGTCGTCGCCCGTGTCCACAGCAGATACAGACACAGAATTCTTGGGTGTATACTCTTCAGTGGGTTACATTTTGGCTCACCAGACTATAGACGGTAGTCACTCCGTTGCATCTGGGATTGTGACAAGATAGTTGTCTTTTCTGATAGTCAATTTTCTACACACGCAACAGTATTGGAAGTATGGACCAATCCTCAAACAGCCTCTACCGTATCGAGGGATTGAAGGGGGAGGAAAATTATGGGGTGTGGAAGACCAAGATGATTGATATCTTGACATCCACGGACTTCATGGAGCATGCCGATGGGACTGCGGTGGAGCCGAATGATCCGACCGCAAAGGCGGCTTGGCAGAAGAAGGATCGGATGGCACTCTCGGCCATCAGATTGCGTGTGGCCGACCATGTCCTGGTTTATGTTAGCGGTGCGAAAACTGCTGCGGAGGCCTGGAAGACGTTGCGCGACACATATGAGCCAAGTGGGCCAATTGGGATAGTTCTTGCACGCCGGAAATTTTTCCGTGCAGAATGTGCAGAAGGCGGTGATATCCAGGAACATATTCGCACGTTACGGTCTTACCAAACGGAGTTGGCAACTTTGGGGCAGAAAATTGAGGAAACTGATTTCTCAATGACCCTCCTCACATCACTTCCAGAGTCCTGGAATTCATTCATTTCTTCAGTGGATGAATCAACCCTGAAAGAGTCGGCCAAACTCGTTGCAAAAATATTATTGGAAGACCGGCGCATCAAATCCAAGAATGGAAATGATGACACTGCCCTGGCCGCTAAATCCCGGAAGTCCCGACAGAATGTCACATGCTACGGTTGCGGAAAGAAGGGGCATTTCAAGTCTGATTGCCCAAGTCCGCAGGAGGGAAAAGGAAAGAAAGAAAAGGCAGGCAAAGGGAAAAAGGAGCAGGAGCACAACGCTAATGTGGCCAAAGATTCGGAGGATGAAGACTACATTTTTGCATCAGACGACATAGCATTGGGCGCATCGGAACAAGTCTGGTTGGCAGATTCTGGGGCTACTTCTCATGTATGCAAGAATAGAGAAATTTTCTCAGCTTATTCTGCTTGCAAGGGAACCATCATTGGATTTGGAGGACAGAAAGTTCCGTCTCTTGGCAGAGGAACTATCCAGCTTGACTGTAAGGTTGACAATCAAATCAAACAAGTCACTCTTACAGATGTCGTCCATGCCCCAGACGCCATTAATAACCTGATATCATTAAGCCGACTCACTGATGCTGGATGCAAACTAGTTTTCGAAGGGGACAAAGTTGCAGTCCTCAGTCCGAAATTGCGCAGCAGAGTAATGTCCGGGAAGAAAACCGGGCGGCTGTATCGCATGATGGCCAGTTCCCATATGGGGACAGAAATAGCGATGGCTGCGAAAGAAAAGAAAACTTGGGATGAATGGCACAGAATATTTGGACATTTGCATATGGGTGCAGTGAAAATGCTGAAGGCCAAAGATATGGTGGAAGGCATGGAGGTGGATACCTCTGTTGAACCTGCAAAGCAATGTCGTGCCTGTATCCAAGCGAAGCAGCATGTGGTTCCTTTCCCCAAGGAGTCATTGACAGAAATTAAGGAAATCGGAGACCTCACCTTGTCCGATGTGTGGGGACCTGCACGAGTCACAGGCATCCGAGGAGAGCGATATTTCATCACTTTTACTGATGGAAAGACTCGGAGAACCATGACATATTTTATGAGGGACAAGAAGGGGGTTCAGACATGTTTTCAGCAGTACAGAGCCTATGTCAAGACCCAGATAGGCAAAGACTTAAAGTGCCTGAGGATTGACAATGGCAGGGAGTACCTGAACCAAGCGTTCAAAAAGTACCTAAAAGATAATGGAATCCGTTTGGAATTAACTGCGCCAAATTCACCAGCGCAAAACGGAATTTCAGAACGCTTGAACCGTACTCTTGCTGAACATGCTCGTGCAATGCTGATTGCACATGATATTCCATATTTCTTGTGGCCCGAGGCCATCTCGTATGCGACATATTTAAAAAACCGGTCGCCGACACGAGCTGTCAAGGATGTGACTCCGGATCAGGCCTTTACGGGGAAGAAACCAGAGGTGTCAATCCTCCAGGAATTTGGCCAACCATGTTGGGTGTTGCAGCAGGATGGCAAGAGGCATAAATTGCAGCCAAAGTCCAGACAGTTTAAATTTGTGGGCCTTACCGATGAATCTCGAGCGTGGCGGTATTATAACCCCATCACAAAACAGATTCTGACGTCTCGGAACATGATCTTTTGGATTGATGATGGAAACGAGACACAAAACGAGATTCCGGCTCACCCTCCCTTGCTTGAGGGGGAGAGTTCTGGGAATGACAAGCAAGCCTCAGATGAGCCACAGCAATCAGGTGAAGCCGAAAAACCTGATGATCTGTTACCTGTGACACCAAGGCCAAGTAGAATTCCACAGCCCATTGCAGAATTGCGAGCACGAAGCCTGAGGTCCTCGAGTGCGACTACAAGGCCAAATTATCGGGTTATTCATAATCCAGCGGCCAGAGGACCGAAAGAATGGCAGCATCACGTCCCGGTATTTGATGATGATGACCAAAACCAAGCAGAGTTCGCTTTGATCTCGGCGTCCATTGTGAATGGTGATCCTATTGATGTTGCTGATGCGAAAAGTCGTGAGGACTGGCCGCGTTGGAAGGAAGCCATGGACAAGGAGATTATACAACTCAATAAACTTGGCACATGGGAACTTGTAAAGTGCCCGGGTGATAGAAAACCAATTGGTTGTAAATGGGTCTTCCGAATCAAAAGGGATGCACTGGGAGCAATAGAAAAATACAAAGCTCGATTGGTGGCCTTGGGATATTCTCAGATCCCTGGCATGGACTTTTTCGAGGTTTTTGCTCCAGTGGTGCGGCTGGAAACTATGAGGCTATTACTTGCAATAGGCGCAACACTGGATATGGAAATCCATGTGGTTGATGTCGTTGGCGCATATCTCAACGGCAAATTGAAGGAGAAAATTTATATGAAGCAACCACCGTCATATGATGATGGGACCGGCAGGGTTTGCCAGCTTAAACTCACTTTATATGGTCTCAAACAGTCAGGCGGAGAGTGGAATAATACTTTGGATAGTTCATTCAAAGATTTGGAATTCACTCGGCTGTTCTCAGATCAATGTGTGTACTGGCGGCAGACAACCCAGGGCTTATGGTTTGTTGCAGTGCATGTTGATGACATGACACTATTTGCTTCGTCTCGAAAAGCCTTAGACCAGATCAAGGGGGAGATCAAACAGAAGTTTGATATCTCTGACCTTGGAGAAATTAAACAAATAGTCGGTCTCAAGGTTACTAGAGACAGAAAGAAGCGGACGATCCTCTTGACACAGGAGCCGTACATCTCCCGCATGCTCGAGAACTTTGACATGGGAAGTTCAGACCCAGTTCGGATGCCGCTCGATCCGAATGTCAAACTTCTCCGCCCGGCACCGGGTGAACCGGTACTTACTCCGAGCAAGGGAAGTGAATACCAGTCACGAGTTGGATCACTCATGTGGGCAGCACTTGGCACACGGCCTGATATTGCATTTGCAGTCCAAAATTTGAGTCAGTTTTCCAGTAATCCAACGGAGACTCACTGGACAGCAATCAATCGTGTTTTGCGCTACCTCAATGGAACACGTGACTGGGGCATCGTTCTCGGGGGATCAGAATTCATCGACTTGATGTTGGACTTAATAGGATACTCTGATGCTGACTGGGGAAGCAATCCGGTAGACCGCAGATCAATCTCAGGATTTGTATTCCTCCTCGGCAAAAGTCTTATTTCTTGGAACTCCAAGAAACAGCCTACCGTAGCTCTGTCCAGCATGGAAGCAGAGTACATGGCAGTCAGTCATGCGACTCGTGAGGCAATCTGGCTTCGCAATTTGCTTCTGGAACTCGGCATAACCACGGAACATCCAACTGTTATCAATGTCGACAATCAGGGAGCTATTGATTTCTCCAAGATTCAAACATTCCACGGACGAAGTAAACACATAGACATACGACATCACTTCATCTGCGAACGGATTTCTTCGCAGGAAATCGAAGTTACCCACTGCGCATCCGAGGACAACTTGGCAGATGTACTGACTAAAGCTTTGCCATTTCCGAAGCACAGGGATTTAATTCTTAGGCTTGGAATGACTTCGGAGTCGAGGGGGAGTGTTGAAGGAATATAATTAGGTACGCCTCCGAAGGCATCAAACTTACTAGTATGCCGAGCCCGTCTGCCCGAGGCCGAGGGAAATGACCTATGGACATTGTAGTATACTGTAGAACCTTCTAGATATATTGTGTAGTATATAAGGCTGGGTTTTTGGCCAGCCAATGTCAAGAACTTTCACTCCTCTCGACGTTATACTCTCAACAATACTATTCCATTGCGACCGGATGACCACCAAAGTCCATCCACCGGGTGTTTAAATTCCCGTTTGGGGCGATTTTTCTGCATTTCCAGAGGCAAAATGGCTCATTTTACCCTCAGGCTGAATCCTGGATCCAAAATGCCCAGGACCCGTGACATTTTTTTGTTATTAATATTGTTCAATTCAGCGCTGCTGTGATTTAGTGACTGAACATCCAGTCGAAATGGTACACTATTATGAACCATGCGCTGCTAAGCGCATGACAGCGCAAGTGTCAAGCTTAATAGCGCAAATGTCAAGTTGAACAGCTCTCGGCTAAATCACCAACGCCTCCCTGGATCCATTCAGTGCCACGGCGTCGGCTCCCACACGTCCGAATTTCCCAAGTCTCCTGTCATCTCCGTCGTTTCTTGAAGCATCCCGATCCAGTTTGATACCGTACACCAATTCTTTCCGCGGGGAATCGGCGTTGCAATTGCGTCCCGACTCACATCGTCACTACTCAACTTGGGGTGTGGGCCGTGGCATAGCCCAGCAAAACTCGTACTTATTTTTTTATATAGTAGGTTATCAGGGACAGGCCCCAATCCCATCTACATCTTGACGTCCAAGTTACACACTACTCTGCTCACCTACAAGCTGCCTGAATTTCAATTGAGAGCCAAATCAACATGGAAAATTCAAGCTCATTCGCTTGGTTTTGAACATTCTGGTCATTGAATGTTTCTGCAACAGGCAGCATAGAGAACACAATTATCAATGCTGCCATAGAGTGATATCCTTCTATTTCTTTCCTCTGCCTTCCACTCATGGGCACGACAGTGCAAATTCATTTGAACTCTTTATGCAATCACAGAGGAAATGAACCTCTCCTGGGCTCATGGTCGCAACCATATCAACCTTCAAGCCCGGATTGAGCAGGTTATGACCCAGGGCATATCTTGCCACATGGCAGATACTTGGTTAACCTTGACAATCTGGAAGGTCAGCTTTTACTTTGCCAGATTTGGACGCACACCTGAGTTCTGCTGCAACAAAACAAAAAAAGATGCCCAAGGTCATACATACAACTGCTTTTTTGGATGCCTCAAAACCAAGGTTGATATAATTGTATGAATTGTATGCCCTCACTCACTCAGCCAACTCACTGAAAACATTTAGGCCGTCTGTTTGATGTGGTGTGTTTCCTGCACATTCACTTCTCACCGGAACCCATTTTTGTCCATGGCTACAACCTCTGGACTGAAGAAGGTCAGCAGTAGAATTGCCTTTTGTTTGACGTCCTTCAAAATCTAATCCAAGGTTATAAGCAAAATAGGTCAGTATATTTGTTGTCTTCCATAGATGTATATCCACTCACATCTCACCAAGTCATGGAGTTTCATATGTAAATCTGTTGATCCTACCTCCATGTTGTGCGCCTTAATAACTTGAAGATGGAATGCAACTCCAAACATGACCGGCACGTGAACATTGGGATGTAAGTACAAGACACAGTACTTGCTAACTACCAAACAGTGTAGTTTTGACAGCAGCAGGGATTGAATTGTACTGGTAACCTGTTGTTGCAGCATAAAGCAGGACTCGAGCAGGGCTGGATGAGTGGATTGCAAACCACAGGAGGCTGACAAGACGCAGAGGTTCTTTTTCCCCATGAGACCCCTTGCAGCATTAGTGTTCAATAGGGGCAGTCAGAGTTGGAGTGATTGCACCGGGGGCAAAAGCCAACTCACCCAGGATTCACATGAGTTTTACTCATGTGGTCCAGAGGTAACGATCTACCAAACAAAAGATGTGTGACAGTTTGACAATTGTTCTTTACCAGACAAAGGACGGACAAAGAATAGACAAAAGACGGACAAAGGACAGGAAAGGATTCTCAGCACCCAGGAATCCTGTCCTGCCCTTTGTCTGTCCTTTGTCTATTCTTTGTCCCTCCTTTGTCTGGTAAAGAACAATTGTCAAACTGTGACATGGGCTTTGTTTGGCTGCCAACCACTGCCGGACCACATGAGTGAAACACATGTGAATCCCAGGTGAGTTGGCTTTTGCCCCTGGTGTTATGTAGGCACTTATGACCACCAATTATGCACAATTATTGATGTTCAAATTGTAAATTAATCATTGCATAACTGTGCATAATCACCTCCAGAGCTGATTGTACACAATTCTCAGTGATTCTGCATATTGTGGATTTATGGTAATCATCCCACGATTAAAATCACTCATAATCGTGGTCCATAATGGTGCCCATAATCACTCCCGAATTGTCTACTCTGACTACCCCTATTATTGTACATGATTGGGTAGGGTTGGAACATTTTGAGGTAACAACTACAATAGGGTCATTCACAGTAGCTCTTTTTCACTCCCTTTTTTCTGCCCTTTTTACATTCCCATCATTTTTTTGCCCTGTTTTTTTGTTTTCCCCTTTTCCAGTTTAGCTATGTAAAGAAGAGTGAAAAGGGGGAAATATCATGTCTAAGTGCATGAACCATCGAAAAGCACAAAAAAAGGCAAGCAAAAAGGGAAGAAAAAAGAGCTACTATGAAACCCCCCATCGTAACTCCCTTTTCCTTCCCTTTTTCATCTCTTTTTTCCCTCATAGGACACCGTAGCTTGCACAACATGTTTACTAGTGACTTTCAACATCCACAAGGAAGCCTGTGGGACTAGATTTTGAGCACCGGAAGGTTTTTATGCATAAACTTAAAAAAAAGAAAAGGAATAGAAAAAAAGAACAGCAAAAGGAAGACAAAAAGAGATGGAGAAAGGAGAGCTTCCAACAAGCCTAATGCTTCTTGCCATGAGCATGATAGAAAAAAAAAAAGGCGAATAGACAAAAAATGTACACATCGAGGTTCGATCTCAGGACCTTAGAAGTACGCTCGGCATTAGCCGTGAGCACAGCCACTATATAGTCACAAAAAAAACTAATGGAATCTCTGAGAGGGCCTTCAACACCGCCACTATTTTCCTTCTACTGGAAAAGTAGGACTGATGATTTGAGCAGCTTGCAAAACCCTCATGTAAACTCTTAGAAAAGAATGAGAACTTATTACATAAGTACTTGTAACTTTCCTCCTCCTGAGTGCCGGAATTCGCACCCATTGCACCTGGTTATCACTTGCCTTCCGAACGGTGGCACCTCCTAAAGTTTGGCACTGCTGTCTCCAGAGATATCCGCATCCTCTCTCCTCCTGGCACCGCCGAATTTGGTATTGGCAAAATATTTGCTACTGGGCGCGTCAACCACTTGCAGTCAGAGGATGTCTCCGAATCTGTGACAGTTGCGATTGCGATAGGGATTGGACTGGACAAGTCCCTCTATGCCTCAACGTCTCCTCCGGCGCGACTAGCATCAGGCAGGTATGTGAGGTATCCGCCTCGAAATCACCGAGCCCACAACAATTCATTGACGGAGATCCAATTCCTTTTCTCAGAGATTCGGCCATATGAACAACATCTAACTGAAATCCCTGTCTCACAAAGGTGTCCTGGGGTAAATATCCGCCGAGGTGAGCCGGGGGGTTTTTTTTTTGTGCTTCGTACAAGAATCAATGCTAATATTGTTTCCAACAAGTTTCTCTCTGCCATCTTGGGGTGATTAAAAGTCAGGTTTGCAACATCCTTACATGTACCGAGTGGTTGAAGCTCCTATCCTCGCAGTCACTCAAACTGAAGACATGTCTCTCACATCCGCGGCTCCCATCGAAAGGACCTGTAGCTCCTCTAAATCACTCATTCTCTCCGCGTATAACAGCTCAGACATCAGCCGAGACCAACCCACCAAACTTTGGACTTACACCAGGGATAGGTTCGTCCCCCCGCCCTTTCTATCATCTGACTCTGTTCTTTCCAGGAACAAGCCAACGTGAACATCCACCGGTTGTGAAGGAGGACTTTGAGCTTGGCTTCAATAGAGATGATGGAATTCGCTCAAGATGAACAGAACACTAGGTCGGAATGCCGAGCACGAGGACCGCATGCAAAGGCAAAGGGGATACCAAATTCAAGATGTGCATATTAGGGCACATACGTGGCAGAGGAAAAATGAAACCGTGTTGGCAGACATCTGGTGCTGCGTATATCGTCCTGCAAGTTCTCGGAGTTTGTAACAGACGTATTTCTCTCAGAGTTTCAATATTCACTCTTGGCGCATGTTGCCGTTTATTATAACCACAATTCAATTTGCAGTTTCTCCGAGCCATTTCGCAGTTATCATTACGGGCTGCGAGCACAGTTAACAGATCACAGCGTAGTAGTAAACACCGTACGTACTATGCAGCAGGGTGCCAAGGGAGGAGTCGATTAGTCCTCTCGGGGTTCTCCGAGAAGACTTCTTTCCCATCAATGCCATTCTTTTACAATTTTTGACTAATTGGCGTCCATGTGGACCGCGAACCGTCCCGCCCAACCAAATAATCCCCCATGCGTCTCCCGAACAGCTTGATTCACATCCGGCCTTGCTCCGTGCACCATCAGCCGGTGCCTTGTCACACTAGACTCGTCACCAGTCTGCCCTAAAGATGGCAATACTAAGTGGCAAGCACTTTGCCGTAGGCAGACTGGTACGCTGGGCCTGAGTTTAAAATTTTTCCTTCTTGCCTATACCGGGCTCAAATCTTAGTATTTTATCTTCGTCGAAGTGTAAGATCTAGATGAATCATCTATAGCTACATTTCTGTCTCTTCAGAATTTCTAATTGTTGCCTTGAGAAACGGGATATCTATGCCCGGTTCACAGCCGTTTGCGTAATTGATGACAGTAGCTGAGAAAAAAAAGAAAGAAGAGTTTTGATACCTGAACTTGTTTTGCTCATTTCTCCTTCATTTCTTGTCCGATTAGGCTGAAAATAGGAGGGTTTGAGAGGGTTTCCTAAGGCCTTCACGACCATACCATACTCACCACCCAATTCACAGATTCAAGCTTGATGATTTTTCCCTTGTACTCAATGAATTTAATGGATGTCCGATTTCATAATACACCTATCTCCCTCATTTCTCAATAAAATTACATGTGGGTGGGTGCATTCGAAAATCCCAATTTGCCACCAGATGTTTTGCCATTATACAAATAAAGGTGACTCATTGATTGTGCGCAATGGTGAATTTACCTGAGTCTGTTTATAACCCCTCCCAACATAATCACACATTGCACCGGAGGATGAGGGCCAATGACGGTCCAAAAGCACATAGAAGATTCAGGTGAATTGGGGTTTTAATCTGCTCCCAGTTTCATGTAATTCCATTGAGAGATGAAGGAGATATGTGGGTTATAAAATTGGACATCTATCAAATCCATTGATTACAAGGGAAAACCCATCGAGCTTGAATCTGTGAATTGGGAGTGGGAGGTGAGTATCCCTCTTGACCCCCTCTATTCTCAGGCTAATTGGTGAAGAAGGGGAAAGCTCCTGGAAAGCGGTTCGAAATGGGTCGGCAAATTCCTCCGAATATACGAAGGGCTTGAGTAATAAATGTGATGATTAAGAGACTCGGAGGGAAAGGAGTCAATGGTTCGGATCGGCTGATAGACCGTATATGGCGGCCGAATGGGCCCGGCGTATAGTCTGGAAGAGGTGCGAGTTTGGAGAATAGGGTGGCGACAGGGCAACCGTTCGATCTAGAGGATCGGAGTCTCCTTTTCGGTGAAACCGCAAGGAAAACCTCGGCCCCGTGAGAAGTGGCGAATGAGAAGCTAGCGTGAGATTGCGAAGTTTTTAAGAGAGATTTGGCCGAGGAGAAGACTACTTAGAGAGCTCCACCGCAACTCTGAAGTAGAAAGGACGAGATACGAAGGTTTGACACAACTTGTAGCGAGAGCGAATGCCCGAGTGGCGTGGCTAAAGGCAAGCAAGAAGGTGGTCCTATTTGGCAAGCTGGCCGATTACAAACAAATTATCTAAGATCACCCAACGCGTCCGTAATCCCAGACCGTCGGGGCTGCGCTACATACAAAAAAATACTATCTAGGCCCATGTCAAGGCAAAAGCCAGGAATCCTGACCACAGATCAACCCCGCCACCCATGGCATGCAATTTTGCAATGACTCGGCCTTGGATGTGCAACTCGAGCAAAGGACTGCCCGCCAACAGCCCGATGCCGGCCCCACGACATCCTCGAGTGCAAGACCTACGAACCATGGACTTAAGAGATGACCCGCCATCAGAACTCCTGTCAAGAAATGTATATAAGTAATTGGGAATAAAATGATCTACCGCCATAACCGAAATTCCAACTTGCAAAAGAAGATGTCCAAGCACGCAGCTCAGAGATGCCGAATAAAATGAAGGAAAATGAATGCCCGAAATTGTCCGGGGCTTGCCTTGATATATAAGCGACACAGCCCAACTTGCGCTGCGCCCGAGAAGTCCGAAGGTAGCCGAAAAAGATGCTAAGTCCGTTAGACGCCGGTTAAGCGCCTTCCAGACGTAGCCGACAACTGGTTGGAAAATCCGGAAGAAATGAACCTGTTGATTAGTATGCCAAATGGAACGAAACCAGGGTGTTATCCCTGTGTGTATAGCCGAGGGATTGGGGAAAGAATCAGAAATATTGGTGAAAATTCCCGTGTCGAGACAGTCGTCCTCAGGCCAACGGTATAGGGGATTTCCACACCTCGGCCATCCAGCGCTGCCACATCGGACCAGAAACGAAGGAGAAATGAGCAAAACAAGTTCCAGCATCAAAACTGTTCTTTCTTTTTTTTTTCTCGGCTACTGTCATCAATCCTGCAAACGGCTGTAAAAATATAATTGAAGCACTCCGATAGGGCCCATAATAGTCTTCCCGTGCAGGGCCTACTCGCGGTCGTTGAGAGCGGAGTGCTAGATGTGAGACGGGCATCCATTGGGACTGATCCGGCAGCTTTGGCCATGTCTCCAATTGGTTTTGAGACAAACCATGTTCCATCGTGTATCGACTTTCACAGGCCCTTCATGCACTCATATTGTAAGAAAGGAATGTGTATTGAACCCATAGCTTTGCGGCGCCAGCCAAAAATCACCCACTCAGTATGAAAGAAGGTGTCTAGCGTGCTATATGCATCGACACCTTGTAATGGCCTCCCCTCGTTATGCACCATATCGCCGGAAAAGGTGGAGAGTAATGTCCAATAGTATTTTGACGGGAAGAGGAGCCCGAGCAATTTTTTGAAGGAAATTATCAGGAAGATTGAGAATGCAACTCAGCATTGATGGGATCATCACCCCCGTTCGTCGCGCTCGCAAAAGTTGCATCGATTGGTCAAATCTCGGTGAACCTCCCAACTTCTGCAGGCAAAGTAGTTAATAAATGGCTGCTCCACGAAAATAATGTCTCCGATTTTTGACATCCATCCAAGAAACCAAGACAACAGCCCAAGTACATACTCGAAATCCGGTTCAATCTTGTCAACATTGAGAAATCTACAACAGTACTTTGTTCTTCACTAAATTTCAGGCAACTGTTCAAGTTGAAGCTTGCTCTTACTGTAAGGCAACTAGCAAAAAGTTATTAGGATTGCCAGCACCGAAACTGACTTTCTAGGCAAGGAGCTCCATTTACGCCCAGTTTGGACGTTCCAAGTAAAGAAATGGTTGCCCACATATGATAAGGTACCCAGAGTCAAAAACTAGATGCATGTCCTCTCGGATATCACGTATTTTAGTAGCCGGTAGACGAGGGCTATCGATCGGTCAAATCTCAATAAAATTATTAGGTTTTGCGGAGAAACCCGTGGGTAAGTGAGCCGTACATAAAGGTACCGTGGGGGATTTTTGAGTTTGCACCTAGAACCCGAGGAATCCCCCGATATTAATATTTGACAGACCGCTGACCCATCTCACGGATTTGAACAGATCAAAAAATCCACCACGGTAGCCGCTTATTCTGCATGAATCTTCCGAGTCAAATCGATGGGTGTTGCAAAGCTGCGGCCAGCCAAGCAGGCCCAAAGCTGCCGGATCAGTCCCATGCCGTCCGGATGACGGTCTGGGAAGCAACATGCCGAGGCAATAAGTGATCCGCCAAATGAGACTCTGCTCAAACTCCGCTCATGGGGAAACAGACCGTAGGCTCATCGCGGGCAGACAATTCCACGTTTCAACTTGAATTTTCCCCGCCCCGACGAAGAGCAGAACTTACATCTCAGCGAATCGATTGCTACATTTTTTTTCCTACTCTCTCATCAGGAAAATCAGCGCCGGAGGATCGACGTCGGACAGCCTATGAAATCTGCGCTGCAAAATGTGGAAAAACGATTCGACTGGATTCAGTCGATGGGAATTCACTCATAAGAAAATTGCTCGCGATGTCGGCGGGCAAGATTCCAAAAATAATAAAATGGTGTTGAAGTAATGATGCGCCGCCTGCCTGGGCAGGATTTTGCGCTTCCATCAACCAAACAAATACTACCCGGTCGACTTGGACAAAGTCTGTAAACGGAAAAAAAGAACCTCCAGATTCTTCCCCATCCTCCGAGGCAAATTGGCACCAGGCCCGCGAGTTCGGTATGGTGAGCGGAGGCAGCATGTCCCGGCATTCATTCCTTAACGCGGAGGATCTTGTTTCCGCCCCCGAAATCCACAGCTCCAATTCCAAGACCCCCTCACACCGGACAACATCATGCCTAATGGGCAGCTCAAGCATCGCTCCACGTATCCGGTTGTGGGTGAATATTCTTGGTTCCGCGGCAGAAAACCTGAACATAGTACCAGTCGTGCACCGCTTGCGGTCCAACTCATGCTTGTGAGCGTCGACGAGGGAAGAAGGGATCGCGCCGTCGCTGCTATGATAAGAAATTTTCCTGCTCCCATGAGCAAATCGGCATCGCGATGGAGCCCTTCATCCCTGGCGCCCCACAGGCCTACCAGTCCAGTTTCGATGCAGGCCTCGCCGCCAACGTTTACCCCGTCAACGCGCCGCACATCCCAGTCAATATCCACCATGCGACATCAGGATCGAATGCACACGTCGATGCAGTCCCAGATCTCACCAGCGACACCGCCGCTACATTTTCTCCCCATCTCACCCCGACCGATATCGGCCAACTCGTCGGAAGCCCTGAAACTACCACATTCGCGGCCGACTTGCATTCTATCCCCACCGTCAATTCTGCTGACGATGAAGGGCCTGGTGACACGAAGCCTCCCGCAGTCGACGCGAACAGAGATGGTCTGCACACCCCAATGCTGGCGGGGATGCGCCGCGATCTCAAAGGTATCGACTGGGTCGCTCTCGACACCCCGCCGCACATATCAAAACCGCTGCACGCCTACACGGCCTCAGCGACCCGGAACCTCGACAAACTGGAGGTGCTGTGGAGGTCGCAGGGTGCCGCTGGGGCGAATGAGTCAATTAAGGGTCATCATTTGATCAGCTAAGCCCCCAATTACACTACACAAGTCGATTGTACATGCTGTACCGTATCTCGAATAGTTGTTTTCACGATCGTGAATATACCGCCAATCTATGCACATCTTCAGCGGGGTCTTTTTGCAAACAGATTGTTATAGCTTTTCCGATACAGACTGAGGATGCTCGCCATGCATCCCCCAAGCATCCCCCAATCAACTTGCGAAAGCGTCACTTCCATATCTGCGGCGGCGATCGAATCAGAATTAAGCGCCTCGCGCGCTTATTTTTTTAATGGGCGTATTTCTTCTCATACGAATCTGAGAAACTATCAAGTGGGAGTCTACTATGATTGGCCAGGACATACCTTTGACGGAGTTTGTCCTCGAAGAGCGGCGCAAAGCCGTTGAACGGCTAGAGAGCCGTGATTCGGCGAGGCTATGAAGGAGAGGGAGCATATACGGGAGCGGTGATCGAGCATCTCCTGCTCCAGCTTGAAGTCGTGGCCCGTGGACAGCCGCGTGAGAGGCAGCTCATCACTCTCGGCTAGTGATACCTCCGGGCCTCCCGCGCTCGACGTATCTGGCGAACGAAACTGAGAAAGGCCTCGATGTGGAGGGGGGGGTGCGGGCCACTTACCCACTGGTGTAACGATGCTGAAATGGCCGAAGACTCGAACCTAGATGTCTGAAATCCGGAACTGTTACTATACAGGGATAAGGATGACACACACCGCGCTACCGGTCCGGATCCTCGTCTAATTCATTCAAACGATGAGAACGAGTGGCGTTCGTACTCGAGGGCCGGGGCCCACCTCGCCCGGGTCGGGCGTGTATGGTGAATGGCGTTGAAGCACCTCGCTCCAGGAATGTCGGATGCGCACTACATCTCCGTGCGCTGGACCCGACCCAGTTCGCTCCATCCTGTTGGCACCCTTCAATCAAATGAAGCATGCTCCCAGCGGGCGTTCCAGGCGCTCGCGAGGGAGAGTCATCGCCACCTGCGCGACCACTACGGGGCGCGCAGCGAGGGAAAATATACTGAAGGGTAAGCCCTGTACGGAGAGGATCAGAGGCGAATAGCAGGAGTTGACATGCTGCCTCACCGAGACAGTCTCTGTGGAAAAATCAGGTATCACATTGCCCCAACGGCGATGGGCCGTGCCTCTCTGCGCTAATATTGGATGGTCAGAGGAAGGGCAGCAGGGCGACAAAAAGGATGACTTACTTACACACGAGTAAAGGTTTGCAGGCCCGAGAAAAGGAGGGCCAACTGGACTGACTGACAACGACATGAAGCTGAATTCACCCTCAAGGCATCCGCTGACCGCAGCCGTGTCCCCCTGGATTACCCACGGCCGGCACGTTCGCACCCACACCCTTCGGTATGCCGGCTGCGAGCGCGAGTCCAAGGACCGCCATGCAGATCGGCCAGGCAAGCCATAGGTGGATCAACTGGCGCAAGGAGCCATGCGCCGGTTAGCCTGACGCGGGAGGTATCCAGGACTGACAAAGGTAGTGAGTTTAGGTAGAATGGGAGAGGCGAGGGTACTCCGCTGTCGAATACGACTGGATCGAGATGCGATTCACCGAGTGCCGCAGGCACCGGCGGAGCAGCACACAGGTCATTGCGTCAAACGAGCTGGAACGCGATCGTGCCCTCGTCTGAGGATGTGCATGGCCCCTCTTCTCTACAACTGGACAGAGGGAAAACCAGTGAGCTGAATGGTGGTAATGATACGTGTAGAAGGGTGTCCGCTTACCAAGATACCACCTCGTAGTCAAGCAAACTGACGGACCGCAATTGGCAGTGGAGTCGCTCTTCAGGCACTGTCTGCCCCTTGTAGGAGCGATGGCAGTTATCGAGGGCTGAGATACGATGAGAGGCATGTATGTATCAAGAGAAGAGGAGTGGACTCACGAAGACACGTCACACGCGCCCCACGGACGATGCTCACACGAGGATTGGAGGCGACCCAGGCAGTGCAAGAGTATGCAGGGCGGGTACACGCCTAGACGGAGAGATGGAAGATTGCAGTCTTTCCAATCGATACCACGCTACGCCATTTCTGCTGATGAGCATGGACTGGTGATTTCGTGGATCTGGGCGGGGAGTTCCAGACCACGCACAAAGAAACATCTCTTCGCTTTCAAGTTGCCGCGGAAGGCTTCCTAGGCCTGATCGTCGGGGATTTCCTTCCGAGAACGGATTTGACAGGGAGCGGCATCGCCGGGATATTGATCACACGATGGTCGTTGAGGAGGGTTCCGAGAATTCCAGTCGCAGTGATTCTTTTAAATGAAGGAGATGGCAGTTGTGGAGAGAAATGTCAACGGACGTTGCTACCGTTGCCATGTGCGGATTTTGCTCGGAGTTACCCAGCTGAAGCGCATCAATCATCCAGACTTTTTTGTCGATGAAACATTGAAAGCTGCTGGATTGCAGCTCTCCCTGGTTGTTGCTCAGAATTTACAGCCACGAGAAACATACACCCCGGCTGGCTTTCAGATCAGAATTATCGGTGTAACAGGTCGGATTATTCTACCGAGGAACCCGGCTTTCAAAAACCCCCCTTTTCGGAGAAATCTTTGAAAAGTCTATTCAAAAGCCCCTCCGGCATCACCGGGCGGAGTTTGAACAAGGCCGGATCAACAACGAAATTTCAGTTCCATGTGTTCGTATCCCATCTTGTGACCATACTCTTTGTTTGTTCTCTTTGTTTCACTGTGCATGTCGGCCCACTCTTTGAGGTGTTTTCTTCCCAATTTTCAGGTTTTGTGTAAATGATTTTCCGCTCTGGAAATTAGTACGAGGATATTCTCAATGCGCTCGGGGAACTTTTATATCACCCGTTCATTGTCTGGCACACCTTCGACTCTCATCTTGCTGACTCATTTCAAATTCCTGAAGGATATGAAATTTCTTACCTCTTCCACTGTCTTTCTTCATCACTTGGCCACTGAACTTGGGCATCTTATCATGGACCCACCTGTTAAATAGAAAGGTCAACATTGTACCAGATGTACCTGAGATAGCTGACAATGGGAGAGAGGGCAGGGGCGGGGAGCAGCAGCTGCACTCACAGTCACACTGACTCTGAATCAACTGACATGCAGACCAGTTCGAGTCTGCTTCTGTCCCTCCTGTCAAAAAATCCCGATAACCCCCTAACCCTAATGAACACCATCTGTAGGCAGGAGGGACAAACATAAAAATGCCCTCTGTAGTTATCGTTTAATACATATCTAATATCATAGTGTAACAATGTTCAATTTATTCGAGTTCTGACTCCCAAAAAATCTGGTCTAGATCATCTAGGAGATGCACAATTCCATAAGATCTGCTGCACAAAGACTTGTCTGTGAGGACTTGTTCACGTGAATTAACCTAAGTAGAAGGATGCCGGGCCGCCATCTCGGCAGTGCCGGCACCTACCCGACATCCAGCCACGGAGAACCCTCGATATCCGGGTTTCCAAATAACAATTTTTTTCATGGGGTTTCCATTGAAAACTGGGTTTCTCAGTAGAATAATCCTAACAGGTCAACGCGGATATTTTCAAGCTTCCTGTGAGAAGGAAATCAATCGATGTGCTGGTTTTGTTTTTGGACAACAGAAATTCTACACAGAAACTGTTCGACACTTTGCGCATCCCGCCGCAGCCGCCTTTTAGTCTCTAGATTTGATGGAAGGAACGCCGACCTCGTGATTATCGAGCATTTTCCCAAAACATCCCACTTCACATTGCCCGGCAGTCGCCCGGTTGGTCGGTATTGTCCCCAGTGGCATCAGTTTAATCACTGTATATCGGCCCGAATAAGTACGATGCGTGTCCAGGGATATGAGAGGAAAAAGTGTTGGCAACCCTGGAATTTGACTTCATTGCTATACTACTTTCATTTCGCTCCCGATTCTTCACCATGGCCCGCATTGAACCCGAGAGCTGTCGCGATACCCTGAGCCAAGATGCAAATTCTTTGATGCAAATTCCAGATTATTCATGCATACGTGTTCATGCACGATGTCAGCTTGACCACGAATTTCGCATCGGATGGCCGGGTCATAGATCTCGAGTGGGACCCCTGCCTCATCCAGGATAACCTTCCCAGCCTGCAAGGGGCAGCCGGGATTAAAATTTCGGATATGGGGTGGAGGGGTCTGACCGAGGGTTGAAAAAAAACTTTTGGAGGCCTGTTTCAAATAAGCTTCCTAACGTAAAAGCTGCAAAATGGTACTAGGAGGGTGGGTGATGTTTCTGAGCCCTCAAAAAGTCATTCCGCCGACAGTGATCCCGATAGCGCGACCACGTGCCCACTTGAAAATACAGCCAAAATATGCAAGAAAGGTATTGTATGGAGTTTACAGCCGTGAATTTCAGGCAACAGATAAACCAGCATCTAATCAATACCGGTGGATGGTGTCCACAGCTGGGAACGAGAGTTTTTATCAGAATACTAAGTATATATTTTATTGGGCAATTCAACCTCCCTGCTGGGTGTTGAGGCCCAAAGGAGGATTCAAAAAGAGCTCCAACGTACTTAGGTACTGTCTGGACATACTCAGCGACATATGAGAGCAATCTTCCATTGAAATACAAGTGCCACGCAGGATACGGGTGGACGGCCCGGTGCTAGAGGTGGGAAACTCCTTCCGTATGGAAGGAGGGGGAGGGGGGGGTCTAGAAGCAGGTCGAAAAGCACTTTTCGACCTGATATCCGATTTTCGAATCCCTTGCCAGGCTGTACCTTGGATTGCTCGAGCTGAGGTAAAAATGGAAGTTCATGGATCGGCCATTTCATGCTGTGGCCGATATTCTGATTATATTCAGCCCTATTCGAGAATTCCAACTGTTCAACACTGAACCTTCCATATTGCTTCAGAACACAGGGCTATCGACTGAAGATCTCGGATGGCTTTATTTTGGACTGGTTGAGCCGAGATTGAGAGGTAGGAACGGGTGATGTCGGATAATTCTTCGGACTGGTTCGGAGCTGGAAATGGAACATAATGATCAGTAGGATTGTTCCTGGACGCATCGGCTCTCAAACTTTGCCTGAAATAACAGTGATATCTGGAATCTACACGTTCACCTGTCGCGTACACATTCTCGACTGATCCTTGATGAGCCATCTTGACTTTTCCTGCTGCTCGGCCGTCTTCCATCATGATCGTGATGAAGCTTCTGTTAGACCAGTCTTATTATGATCAAAGTAAAAGGTCAAAAGCGTTCAAATCGGCAGGCACTACTATCCGGAACCACTATCCGCAACGAAATTTGTGCGAAATGGGACCGTACAGGAGTTCTTCTGCACTTCATAATCAGGCTTCAATTTTTGGGGGCACGACGCGTCCGCATGGAATTGACACTGACACTGACGGGACAGCAAAACCCATCGTTCGATCGAGTCGAACCCGGACGCAGATTCCCACCTCGATATTATGCTTCTCCCTCCCTCTCCCCGCTTTATCTGAATATCTCAAGGTGTTCGTTCCCAAAAATCCGCGCAAATTTGACCGGGAACAAGTGGAGCCACATTCCAGTTACCTCAATTACACTCTAACAAAAACCTAACCCGCACCAGGGTCCCTTCTCCTCCGGCTATATAGCGGTGATATCAGATCGTCCGATCACTATTGTACTCTTCCGTCATATAAAACCCCGCTAGTTCCCTCCACGTCCCGTCATTACACGATTTCCTTCACGATTCCCTCCCTTGATTATCCCTGTGTCGCCACGACACCACTCCCTTCCCCTCGTTTATTCCACTGATCTAATAATGCCTTCGCTATCACGTCTCTTCGCACTCGCTGCCATCTTCGTCTGTGGGGTCTCCCTTTGGTTCCTGGTCCATTTCCCTACTTACTGGTTGGCCGCGACGAACAGCGGCATCCGCGCAGTTCACGGAGGTGTTCTCCGGGCTTGCTCCAGATGTCCACGATGCGTCGATCCAGGGCTCGGCTTACCTCACTTACACTCTCGTGGACAACACGACCTACAACGTAGCGGCGTGCCAAGACTGGTGTAGCAATGACGTTGCCGGCTGTGGTGGGTCATCCAATTTTCTCGCTTCGCTCTTTCGTTGAAGCCGGCCCAGTCTTCGTCAACTTGTACTACGAATTTAACAACGAACTCCTTGATTTCGTCTTCTCCCAGAAGTCGAACCTTAAATGCGCGGCGTACAGTGACATCTACAGTGCCTCTGAGAAGACCAATTTTGGCGGGCAAGCGTCGTATACTCAAGTGGGTGCTCGGCGCAGCTTATTACATATATTCCCGTCTTTTTTCTAACCGGTTATTCGTAGGTCGGTACGGAGCCGGTGCCTCTCACATATATCACCCAGAGCAGCGGTTGGGCCCTTAACAGCGAATACGACCCCGACACGCCCGACGGGTATGAATTGATATTTGGGCCGACTGGTGGTGCGAATAACGCGCCCGGGGTGTGTCTTTTTCCCTCTTCCACCTCCCTTGCGGGTGCCATTGTGTTTAAACCCAATGCTAACCCGCCTTCAGTACATGGGCTTCAGCTTCCTCGACACGTATGACGTAGATTCGTGTGCCGAACTCTGCAACACCCGCGGGGCTGACCCCGTCGGAGGCGTCTGCAAGTTCTTCAACATCTGGGAAGCGGTCGTCTCCGGCATCCCCACTACCTACACTTGCTCCATGGTATGTTCCTCCCTCTTCCCCGCTTATTACCCTCCGCTACCCTTCCCTGCCCAGTATTTCACTCCAACTGACGCGTCCAGCGCGGTGAACTACGGTCAGGGCGACCTCGTCGTAAGCCTCTCCCGCGGCTACGCACGCGTCAATATTCCCACCCCGCCCGTGTACTCGAGGCGCGCGGTGCCGCGGCCGACCCCCACCCTGGGTCCTCACGGGCGCGCGCTCAAGCAGGCCAAGATAGTGCCCCGTGCGCCGAAAACGAAGCACTGGGGCCGCTCAATCCAGCACCGGCGCTCACAGCGCTGAGCGCAGAGAAACTCTCCGTGCGTAGGGAACGACTTTCCCGGCTCGGCGCTGATATTCCGGAACCTCCTTCCCTCTAATTCCTCCCTATTACACTCGCTTACATTGGACAGTCTTGTCATCTTACGGTTAATGAGGACATTTGGTCTGTAGACCCGCCTTTACATCTTGAATATCATTATTTCTTTCATTGGGTGCCGACTGTCATTGAAGGGAGTTTTGGAGTCTGAAGCTGAGAAAAAAAAAAGTTCCGCAACGACTGCAGTTTGAATACACAATTGACATCTGTAGGACTCGTCGTGACACTGGCACCGGTGGGCTGATTACAGCTCTTTGCGAAACAACAGGCGCGGCACGTTTTTTTTCTGTTTTGTAACTTTTTGACGAGGATAGTCGCTACGGATTCAATTATTGCCCGAACTTCTCGGGAATATGCTCATTAGAATCGCGCTGAAAATCCGCTGTGGATGCTATCTTATGATCTTTGATGCCATCAAAAGATAACCTTTTCGACATTTTCAGCACGTCCCAGCATGAAGATTGACTCAGGACAATATAAGCCCAGCCTCCTTGAAGGCACGGAGTCAACACTGCGATGATCACCGTCGAATGAATATAAAGATGGAACGAGCGAGAAATTCAAAGATGTATTGCTGGTCGCCATAAGTGGGACGTTGTTTTGGTTGCATCTCACTGTGACGGCTACCAGCACTACATACTTACAGATCCCCGGACGCAGGGTATGAGAAACCGACAAGTCATTTCAAACTCCACTGCGGCCGGTGCGTTGGGTGGCGTCGGATTTGAACGAGAGGCCTAATTTTACATCCATTTCATCCGGAATGAGGGGAGCTCAGAATTCAATTGCAGAATTCACCGCTTACTTGCAGTCGAGCAAGGCAACAAGATTTCTGAACTGGAGCACCTGATGGCGGAAATTCCCCCACCTTTTGATTGCCTGACATCTATTTTCATGTATCATTGAACAGGGTGTGGGGGTGGGTAACATTACTATAAAGCAGGTAAGGCCAACAAGTGGCAAGGCCCGCTACCAATTACACAAAGGCAGCCTGATGTTGCCCTCTCCCTTCGCTGTCAGCCCACATGAACAAATAGAACTAGAATTGAATTGCTGTGCTTTTAAAAAAACTACAATGTGCACAGAATAGATGAATGGATGCCATGAATTTCACATAAGGAGCGACCAGATGTAAGGGGTGATTAGAGATATACCAGTATCTTTTGGGAGGAGAGAGGTCGTCTAAGGCATCATCCCACGGCAATTTCACACTCTTGGGAACATTTCTCCTTCGGCGTTGAGGGCTGGCAGTCGTCCAGGTAGGAATCTCGGGGGTGCCCATGGAACCATAGCCTGGAACTGGAATACTAATGTTGATTTAGTCTATCTAGATGAACCCATGAGGATGTGATATTGAAGCAGCCATTCCGGGCAAACCTTAGAATCCAGGAAGTGGGGATCCTTGCGCTTCATAATTTATGTTGAGAACAGCACCTGCACAGAGACAGAGTGCCCTCGGTAAATTTCACATGGAGCTCGTACAGGGAATGAGATTGCCATCTTCATTTTTATATGATGCTGAGCCAATTATACCTTGTCGTGAGCGAAGTAGTCGGCCTTGTGGACAGGAAGCATGTCTGGGGCATACACATCCCCCACCTTGTGTGCCTGAAGGGCCAACATAGATCATTGGCGACCTGAGGTTAGGCTCTAGGGCTTACTGGCAGCAATGGCAGGATCAACATTCATGTGGCCAGAGCTTCAGAGACAGTCATTTCAAGAAGTTGTGCAATAATTGTGTTCTTCACTGATTGACAAACCAGCTGTGGCCAATTTCTCTAGGTCTACATTATACTGAGCAAGATTATCAGCCTTGAGCTTTTCACGTGTGACTTGTGTGCCTTTGCACAACATTTGAATGCTGGAACAGAGTTGTTTGTGATGGGTCTTCACAGAATCTGACGAGTCATGCTCAATGTTCAGTACTTGGGCTTTAGGCCACTGCGGGCGCATGGCAACGAGTCCTTTCACCGCTTTGCGGCCTATAATATGCTATCTTATGATTTCCGCAGTTCAAAATGTAGCAGTGGTCAGTGGAACAACATTGTTCATTCAAACTTGGTTGTAGGTCAATTACAAGTCAAGGCATCATTTCGGCTCAACACTCGCTTGGTTGCCGCTCTGCGTCAACCAGCTCGCATTTTGCCAGCTGCCGCACTGCACACGCTGCGACAGATGTCCAACCCTGGTTCCACGGAGGACCCTCCTGAACAGAGTAATTGTTGTAGTAATTGGGGTTTACCAGTTCACACAAAGCTGTTGTAGGTCTTCCCTTTGCAGTATACATGCATGAGCCGGATTGGTGTGTACAACTTCTGGAGAAGGTCCACAACCAAAGGATTTTGGCAGTGTCCAACTTCCAAGGAAGGTCTACTACCCAGATAAAACTGACTTCCGAAGAAGGTTTAGGCCGACAAGAATGACACCAATTGAATAGAAACATGGGGAAAGCCAGATTTACACAGGCTCCGACAGACATAGCACCGTGATTTGTCTGGTCAGCAACTTCTGAGGAAGGTCCACACCAAAGAAATCAACTTCCGAAGAAGGTTCACAGCAAAATTTGGCACGATTGTGCACCAATTTTGAGGTTAAAGGAATACAGTATGCAAAGTTACTATGTACTGCTCGTGCGTCGTTTGACTGACGCTACACAGCATGTGCACCCGATTCCAGGTATGTGCAACATTATCCCGTGGACTGAGTCCGGGCCGGAGCGTTTGCGCATTTGGCCGACAGCATGATAGCAAGTATTGTTGAACCCCATTGAGGGATTTGAAACAGATCAAGTAGCGGCAAAGCACCAAGTGCGGTGGGATGAATCTTGATCTGGATTCACACTAGTCATTTGCGCTATTGGATGCAGCTACTTGAGGCCAGAAAAGCGGCCATGTGATTGCGCAGGCCCAAGCGATTTGTGTGTACACTGAGTCGTCGGTGACAGCCAAGACCACACCGATCTTTGATCGGCGGCACGCGGGTCAACTCGGGTAGCGACCCCAAGCCTCCGGTCGCGAAGCGTCAGGGAGGCGCGGCTCACGGGTACATATCCGCCCGTGGAATGGGACCATCGTCAAAAGTCTTGCGGGCACATTTGCGGTAGGAAGACGCCATCTGGACGGTACGTCAAACCGGTGATCCGAGCCAGAAAGGGTGTTGGACTCCCATATTTCTGGTGAGCGGCAAGATAAAGAGAGGGTGAAAAGAAAGGGGAGGTCAAAGCAGCGTGATATGTATAAAAGGGCCGTTTCATGACAAGGAGACAAGGAAACAAATGTACAATGAAAATAAAAGAGAGATTACGAGGAATGATGGAAGAGGATGAAAGCATGGGACACTTACTAAAAAGGAAACGGAATTCACACGTGTAACAAACGTCATTATTCTCAAGAGAGGGTTTCTCGCTGCAAATAATCTGACTAAGAACGAGTCTAAAAATAAAATTTTAGGACTCGTAACATTCAAGATGTGTCACATGATCATGGGAGAAGCATTCATATGATGTATTGAAGTCAGAATGTGAGTCTGAAGATCAGGATCAACATTACTGTAAGTCTGTATTTGTGTCCTATTCATTAAAAACATATGAACCATCAGGTAACAATATCTAGTACCAGACCAGAATGAGATCAGAGGGTACCGACACAGTTGCAGCAAGTCGTACATCCATATAGTTGTGAGAAACCCCTCTCTCCCACGATTCGCATCATTGCGCCTTGATGGCGCATCACGCATCACCTTGCACCGGTCCGCACAGGTCTCGCGGATACTTATATTCTTCCGCATTTTATCCGCCGCTTCCGCCCCCATGAAGCTGTTCTTTATATTGTTCGTACTGCCCTTTGATTCACTTTATATTATTCTTCTCGAGACATACCCCTAAATATTCTAGTATAAATACTCTGCTGGTTTTCTTAGCTACTCGTAGATCAACTCAGTCAAGTAGTTGAGAATCCATCTTGTTATCTATCGGAATCCTCTCTGTTCGTCTTCGACTCACCGCTCGGTGCCAGAATACATCCTCTCGGTCTTTTATCTGGATTGCCGACACCTCCGGTTCTCACAAGTTTGATCTACCACCAAATCTGACGCCGAGCATCTCTTGGCATCTCTGATCCGTCAGCCCCCTTTGATCCCCGTCATCTCATGTCCTTCTTCGACGGCGACCCCTGGACCAACCCCCAGCCTCAGCATTACGACCAGACTATGCAGGGCGGTTCTTCGGCGGCTGATCCTCATGCTGCCGCCAGCGACAGGGCCGAGCGCGGCGAGGCGCCCTCCTATCCTCAGCCTCAGTATCAGCCTCCCGTTCCGCCTGTCCCCCAATACGTCCACGACCTCACGGCCATGATGAAGAACCTCACCGACAACTTCGGCACCTTCCAGAACATCATGGGCAACTACGTCCAAAATCAGGTGCCTGCTCCGGCACCATTTGCTCCCGCTCCGGCAATCACTGCCTCGGTTAACGCCCCCCGCGGTACTGCTCGTGTTCGCGACCCCCGCCGTTTCAACGGTAAAATCGAGGAGGTCGAGCCGTTCCTCAATGAGATTGAGGATTGCATTTTCATCCAGCGCTTCGCTCTTACCACTGACGAGGATAGGTGCCGCTATATGGGCCTTTACTTGGGCGACGGCTCTCCTGTCGAATGGTTCGCCAACATCAAGCGCAACCAGCGAGCCCTTCTTCAAGACTTTACTCAGTTCGTCGTCGACTTCCGTACCAAGTTCTCCGACCCCCACCTCGAGTCCACCGCGATGATGAAGCTCGACCGGCTTCGTCAGACCGGCTCCGCCTTCCAGTACACCACCAAATTCCAGGAGATCTGCGCGCACCTTAAGATGACCGAGGAGACCAAAATCGATCGCTACAAGCGGGGTCTCAAGGAATCTGTCAAGGACGCGCTCGTTCCAATCTTCCCTCATCCCACGACCTTCAAAGAGTGGGAACGTCTCATTCTCACCATTGACAACAATATTCATCAGCGCGACAACGAGAAGAGGCATGGCGCGAAACAGCACCAGAACTTTTCCTCCCATCCTAGTCCCAATCCCAATCCTTCTTCCAATTCCAACGCCCCGTCCTCCTCTACCGAGACTGTCCCAATGGATATTGATGCTGTTCACACCGGCACCGGTATGCCTCGCGGCAAACTTACCACCGAGGAACGCCAGGCGCGTTACAAGAACAATCTTTGCCTCTATTGCGGCAAACCCGGCCACGTCGTCAACGACTGCTTTAAACGCAAGGCCAAGCACGGCGACAAATCGGGAAAAGCCTTGCCGAAGACGAATTAGTTCCGCAGTCTTCGGCGACGGAAGGAACAGTTCCCAGTTCTTCCTGTCGCACCCCCGAGCCTACCCATTCCCGTGCGCTCAATGGCGCTTGGGTTGCTCGTTCAGTTTCTGCTCCTCGTTTTGAATTACCAGTCCATGTCCGTTCAGATCCCATAAATATAGCTCACTTCTTCATTCCCATCGAGCTGAGCTTCCCCGGACGTAAACGCATCAAGACCTTCGCATTTATTGATTCCGGTGCGACAAATTCCCATATTTCCGACACATTCTCTACTCGACATTCCCTTCCTCGCTCCCAGAAATCTTCACCTGTTCCAATATACGCTATCGACAACCGTCCACTTAGTTCCGGTCTTTTGACCCACGACATCATCACCAACCTCAAGGTTCGCGATCATAGCGAAAAAATTCCCCTAGGTATCGTTCAGATGCCCTATCCTGTTTTACTCGGTCTCGACTGGCTTAAACGCCACAATCCCTCCATCGACTGGGCTCGCGGACAGCTTTCACTGTCTTGTTGTGGCGCCAATCATGATTTCCCAGTATCGGCTTTTGGAAAAGGCTATGGTCTTGCTCATTTGCCCCCGCCCTCAGTTTCTACCTCTGCAATCTCATCTGTCGGACTAGGCCTTCGTCTAAACGGCAAATCACTCTCGTCATCCGTTCCTGACTGCATTCATCGTGCAGAACCAGTACACACCGAATCACGCGGGCGTCTAGCTAACGTCACCGCAATCCGTTCCATCCTCCGTCCTGTCCGTGCTCAACCCGGCCTTAGTCGGACCGAGCTTCTCGCCATCTGGACTTCTCATGTCCCCGTCTCCGAACCCACGCCTCCGGACAAACCTCTGGATATCTGTTTCGTCAACTCTATGCGGTTCAAGAAATATTCGAAGAACCGAGAGACGAATATGATTTGGTACACCCCCAACGCGGAGCTTGAGGCACGTATCAATGCTACTACAGCTCCGGACGTTCCTCCAGGCTTTGGCGACGTTATCACTCCCCCGCCTGAGCCTCCACCATCTGACCCTGAATCTACATCTGCTCCTGCTCCAGGTCCTGATCCCCCGGACTTGCCTAATGAAGACGAACCACCAGATCCCGAGGAAGTTGTGAAAAAGCTCGTTCCCGAGTGCTATCACGATTACCTGGATGTCTTCTCACCCATCGAAGTCACCAAGCTCCCGCCCCACCGTCCCGGTTTCGATATGGAGATCGAGGTTGAGGAGGGAAAGTCTCCACCATTCGGCCCCATCTACTCTCTGTCCGAAGCCGAACGCACCGAAACTTTTGACTACATCGAGCGTAACCTTAAGAAGGGCGCTATTCGCCGTTCCCGTTCCTCCGCCGGTGCCCCGATTCTATTTGCCAAGAAAAAGGATGGCGGGCTCCGACTTTGCGTCGACTATCGCGGACTCAATTCCATCACCAAGAAAAATCGGTATCCACTTCCCTTGACCACCGACCTTCTGGACCGCGTTAACGGCTGCGATAAATTCACGGTCATCGATTTGAAGGACGCTTTCAACCTCATCCGGATCAAAGAAGGGGATGAATGGAAGACTGCTTTCCGCACACACCTGGGCTTGTTCGAGTACACCGTCATGCCCATGGGTCTTTCCAACGCTCCCGCTACCTTTCAAACCTACATCCAGGACACCCTACGCGACCTTCTCGACATCACTTGTGTCGTCTATCTTGACGATATTCTCATTTACACCAAACCCGGCCAAGATCATGAGGATTGTGTTCGACAGGTTTTAGATCGACTCCGCGATGCTTCGCTCTTCGCCAGTGCCAAGAAGTGCGAATTTTCCAAATCACAGGTCGAATACCTCGGTTACATCATCTCTTCTAAGGGTGTTCAAATGAACCCAAAGAAGCTTGACACCATCTCTAAATGGCCGCTCCCCACTTCCGTTCGCGAAATCCAGTCTTTTCTCGGCTTCACCAACTTCTACCGAAGATTCATCCATAACTATGCAAAACTCGCCCTTCCCTTAACCTCCCTGACAACCAAGGAAGCGAAAACTAACTTTTCTGGTGTCACTGAGGCCGCTCGACAAGACATGCGTGCCTGGCTCATTGGTACCTCCACACCTGTGTCTGTCGTCTCTGACCACAAAAACCTCGAGTATTTCATGTCCTCCCGCGTCCTTAACCGCCGCCAGGTCCGCTGGTCGATGTTTCTAGCCGAATTCAACTTTAAGCTGGATTATCTTCCTGGCGCTAAAAACCCTGCCGACGCGCCATCCCGCCGCTCCGACTTCGCACCTAAAGAAGGGGATGACGTCCTCCTCGCGATGAAGAAAGCGCTGCTCACTCCTGACCACACTGAGCGCATTCTCCCCGGCAATCCCTCCGTTCCACCTCCCTCTGCTTCAATTTCCGCTCTTGCCACATTCACCCTTGACAACTCCGAAACTCTTGACGAATTCAAGTCTGCCTATCGCACAGACACCGAATGGCGCGAAGCCCTCGCGTCAGGCGACACCGAGTTCACCTTTGAAAACGACCTTGTGTACCATCGAGGCCGTGTCTACGTCCCTAAAACCCTCCGTGCCAAAGTTCTCCACCAACGCCACGACTCTGTTCTCGCTGGACATCCCGGCCGTGCTCGCACTTATGACCTTGTTGAGCGTGATTACTCATGGCCTGGGATGCGCCGTTATGTCCGCTCGTACGTGGAAGGATGCGACTGCATCCGCGGCAAATCACCGCGTCACAAACCCTACGGTCTTTTGCAACCCCTTGACATCCCTGACCGTCCATGGTGTTCTATTTCCATGGATTTCATCGTCAAACTCCCTCTTTCCCATGGCTACGACTCGATTTGGGTCATCTGTGACCGCATGACCCGTGCGGCACACTTCATTCCCATCCGCGAGTCCATGGACGCACCCGAACTCGCACGCTTATTCCTTGACTGCGTTTTCCGCTACCATGGCTTCCCCGAGTCCATCATCTCGGACCGCGGCTCCCTCTTCGTCTCCAGCTTCCTTTCCGAGCTCATGAAGCTTTGCGGTACCAAAATGAAGCCCTCGACTGCTTACCATCCCCAAACTGACGGCCTCACGGAACGTACCAACCAGACGCTCGAGGCATACCTCCGCACGTACTGCTCGTATCAGCAGGATGATTGGGTCGATTATCTCGCCCTTGCCGAGTTTTCATTCAACAATGCCAAGAACGTTTCCACCCAACAAACTCCATTCTTTGCCAACTTCGGCTATCATCCTTCATTTTCCCCCGTCATCTCGGAACGCTCTACAAACCCCGCAGCCTCCGATTTCGCCACACGACTTGAGACTATTCACGCCGAGCTCCGTGCTGAACTTGCCCACGCCAACAAGTACATGGCAAAATATTACAACCAGCATCATCTCCCCGCACCTGAGTTTGAAGTCGGTTCCCTCGTCTGGCTCATGCGACGCAACATCAAAACCACTCGCCCCAGTGTCAAACTGGATTATCGTCGCCTCGGCCCGTTCAAAGTCCTCGAACGTCGTGGCCTTTCCACCTATTTGCTTCAGCTTCCCGCTTCCATGTCCCGTCTTCATCCAGTTTTCCACGTTTCACTTCTTGAAAAATACACTCCTTCCAACATTCCCGACCGACAAGCACCTGTCATTCCCCATGTCGAACTCGAAGTCCTTGACAACGCTAGGGACATCGAAACCATCCTTGACTCGCGCAAAGTTGGTCGTCGCCATGACTATTTTATACATTGGAAAAACCTTCCTATTTCGGAACGCACTTGGATCCCGATGTCAGATATTCCAACAACCCTTGATGAACAAATGGAACAATTCCATCGTCGGAATCCTCGCCTTTCACGCCCACCGCGCCTTAATTTCGAACGCGCTCCGAAACCCATTACCACCATTTCTACACCTGCTTCTGAACTTTCCTTGGCGCAAACTAATCCTCCCGTTCGCACTCCTACGCCTCCTCCGGAACCTCGTTCTGCTCCCTACGAGCCTCCGACTCAAACGACCCTGCGCACAGGACGTGTCGTTCGACCACCAGCATCAAAGGATTACGCTGACTCCATCCTCAAGAAGGGGATGATGTGAGAAACCCCTCTCTCCCACGATTCGCATCATTGCGCCTTGATGGCGCATCACGCATCACCTTGCACCGGTCCGCACAGGTCTCGCGGATACTTATATTCTTCCGCATTTTATCCGCCGCTTCCGCCCCCATGAAGCTGTCCTTTATATTGTTCGTACTGCCCTTTGATTCACTTTATATTATTCTTCTCGAGACATACCCCTAAATATTCTAGTATAAATACTCTGCTGGTTTTCTTAGCTACTCGTAGATCAACTCAGTCAAGTAGTTGAGAATCCATCTTGTTATCTATCGGAATCCTCTCTGTTCGTCTTCGACTCACCGCTCGGTGCCAGAATACATCCTCTCGGTCTTTTATCTGGATTGCCGACACCTCCGGTTCTCACAATAGTGAATTGCTACTAAGGCAGTGACAAGACCACAAGCGAGAGAACTGGAGGCAGGGATACCAGAAGATAGGACCGAGTCCACAGACACAGCATCTTAGTTGAAGTATGTAGCATACACCTGAAGCAGCATGGTGGTGGAGGAGAGTGAAGAAATTGGCACGTCAACTCCACAGGCGGAGATCACAGAGGCTCGTGCTCAGCATGATTACGAGTGTGCTGACGGCAATCATCGGCATTTCCTGCAGATCTCGTCAAGCCGCCGGATGTTAGGGAGAGAATCAATGCTATCAGTGCTTACTCAGACAAAATGACAAAAAACCGAATTTACTGCAGGACGCAATGATAGGGCGCCCTAAAACCCTTACCTAAAGGTAGCGGGAATTTTGCCCAACGGGTCTGGATGTGCACAATGTGTCTGGATTTCTTTTTTCTCTCCCGTCCCTCAGGCTTTTTGGCTCCGGTTTTCTGATCCTTTGGTATACTGGTTGGCTACATCTATGTAAAAAATCTAAGGTATATGGGAAGAGGAAGCTTTTCCGATTTGGTTACCGGTCCATCAAACTCAGAGGGATTTTTGGAAGTGTCTCGACCTGGACCTCCGGGAAAATTTGAGGGGTCGTATGGACTCGGGCAATCGACCCCCTCCCAAAACCAGATCACATGTATTTCTCCTCACGTGCAAACTCTCGCTCATTCCGACTCTCGTCCTTGCCACGATGTTCTGCACCAATGAACCCATCTAATGGCCCGTAACATCGTAGTCCGATGCTCCCGTAGGACACTGCGACACATATCCACGAACCCGAAGGTCAATTGGCTTCGGAATCCGGAGAATCTTTGTATGCCACTCACTATGCACCATACACCGATGTTGGATTTCGACACCCAGTACGTACTGAGATCGACTCAGATGTGTTCTCTCGTTGTAGTTTACGTGCTCAAATTCTTGGAATATTTTGCCACCCACATCCACCATCGTATCTACTGTATGTGTCAATCCCTCACATTTCTGGCTTGGGGATCGACCATAAAATGACCATTATGACTCTATTCGTTATCCTATGAGCTCGAGACTGCGCAATGAACAGTTCTGTCATTATATAAACTATATTTCCCGTGGCACTATGTTGCAGGTTGGTTGCAGGAAACTTAAAGTACTTGATCTGTTGTCTCTGAGTGGTGATTAGACAGCCTAACTGGATTCTTACATTGAATTTGAGAGAGGTATCATAAATCCAATGTTATTCGGCCCTCTGACCGTATTCTTGTCCCACTTGTTCAACTTGTTCGACACGTCGTTCCACGTGCTGATCACGCACGTGATCTGGTTTTGGGAGGGGGTCGATTGCAGGTGTGGGTCGTATGTAGGAAATATAACACCTTCTATCCCTTCGGTTTTTTTTTTTGCCGGGGCGGGGCCATCGCGTTCTGGAGGGAAGTAATCAAAAGTGTGATAAATTGATTCACTGTGACTCTTCGTGACAAAATAGTACAGCTGATTGCGAAATTATTGAGAAGATCGGTTTTTTTTTCGAATTTCCAAAAAGGACTTTTGTCAAACTTTCTCTCATACGGTATTTGTGACATCCATGAGACTTGCAGATCATTTCTATCTACTTTGTACGCTGAAAGTGCCGGCAGGACGGCCAAAAAGACGGAGCTGTACCGCTCCGTGATTTGATTATAGGAACAATCTGCGTGCAGCGGACAACACTTCTGGAAATCTCGAAGGGGCAGCGGACTTGGAGCCACCCCAATACCGGTACCACTGGGCATGATCGTCAATGTCGGACTTTGCTGACAATGCAAAGGGCCCATGAGGGAATCACAGAGAAAAATCTTGCCCCAGGCATGGAGTTTCTTCCGTCGGACAAGCGGAATGAACTCCGGATCTTGATGCGGAAACGGATGGCGTGCTTCGATGATGCCATCAAATGGTTGGTTGCTCTCTCCCCTCATCTCGCGCCCCTCCCCTCCTCCCCACGGCCCCTTCAAGTCTCTCCGTTGGATCCTCAACATCCTCAAGCTATTTCTCTGGTCTGGAAGCTGCAAGACCTCACACTGTCTTCAAATCAGAAACCCTTTCCCGGCCGCCCTCTTCAAGTTGTCCCTCAAGTCCTTGTGACGCTAAGCATTGTCAAGCCATTTCTCTGGTTGGCAAGACTTCAAACTTCTTCAAATCCTATGCTACATTGGCTGTCTGGTTCCCTGTTCCTGCTCTCAGGATGAGCTCCCTCCGACCAAACCACCCTTGTCAACTTACACAGGGCAAGATGGTGTTGAGCCCAACATGGTACATGCAGATGCTATGAGTTGGGATTATATTCTAATTGTGCCAAGGACCATTGCATCGCTCCGAATACGACTGCCCCAACGGGCATACTATCAGCTTCTTCGACGGGCCGCAGCGCTGGCCGCATAATATACCATGTATTATTTACATCGATTTTGAATGCATCCAAATATTTCCCATGAATAGCCTGTCTGGTACCTGAAATGTGTGGTAGATCTTGCAGCCAGGAGTACTTTCTGGCGTCAGAATATATTCTAGCATCAGATCCATCATTATGCTGCCAGATCAACTTGGGGTGTGGGCCGTGGCAGCCCGGCAGAACTCGTACTTATTTTTTTCAAATAGTAGGGTATCAGGTACAGGCCGCAATCTTGTCTACATCTCAACGTCCAAGTTACACGCTACTCTGATTACCTACAAGCTGTCTGGATTTCGATTGAGAGCTGAACAAACATGGAAAATCCAAGCTCATCAGCTGGGTTTTAAACATTCTGGCCATTGAATGTTGGATCAAATGTTTCTGCTACAGGTAGCATAGAGAACATCAACGCTGCTGCCATAGAGTGATATCCTTCTATTACTTTCCTCTGCCTTTCACTCATGGGCATGACAGTGCAAATTTGTTTGGACTCTTTATTCAATCACAGAGGAAATAAACAGTTGAGGATTAAGTGTCTGAAATGTACAATCAAATCTGTTGGCCACCTGCTTTACAGGCTGCCAGGGAGTGAAAAAAAAAAAGCTGATTCAAAAAAAATCCAGTACACGTTTTGCTGGGCAATGCCACAGCAAGTGGTGGTTTGCATGCTTATCAACGTGTCAGGGACAATCTCCCTTTGAGCATTGAAAAGAGGGCCTACCAGCTCAATCTAGCTAATGTGTGTTTCAGGCACAAAGATGTCCATGTGTAGCAGCTGGCACCAGGGGATTTCGTCTTTGTGCAAGGAGTGCAGAGTGAGCACCCAGTGTAGACAATGCCAATGAAGAGAGGTGAGACAAGGAGGGGTGGGAAAAGGAATCACAGGTGATATGCCCTCTCAACTTTTTTAGCAGGCTCTGAGCATCAGGACTCAGGCAGGGGCTGGACAAGTGGATCATCAAACCACAGGAGTTGACAAGACCCAAAGGATTTCTTTTTCCATGAGACCATTAGTGTTCATTAGTGTACATGATTGGGGGTACATTTGGAGGCAACAACTACAAAGCTTCTTGCCATGAGCATAGCAGAAAAAAAGACAAATATAAAAGGAATGTACCTGCCAGGTTCGATCTCAGGACCTTAGAAGTACGCTCGGCATTAGCCGTGAACACAGCCACTATATAGTCACAAAATAACTAATGGAATTGTTGAAAAGGGCTTGAACACAGCCACTATTTCCCTTCTACTGGAAAAGTAGGACTAATGATTCGAGCAGCTCACAAAACCCTCATGTAAACTTTTAGAAAAGAACGAGGACTTATTACATAAGTACTCGTAAATTCTGGCGGTATGGCGCGGCTGGCTGGTCTGATGCCAGATCAGCCAGATCAATTTTGTTTTCCTGATGAGGTAGACCGATGTAGATGTGTGTAGGCCAACTGTATCTACATTGCGTAGACACAGGTAGACAAAGGGGTCCGTCTACCCTTTGTCTAGGGGGGTAGACGAACCCCTTGTCTACGAGGGGTGGGAACGCAGTGTTTTCGCATTTAAGCTGTAGGGGGTGCCGTCACAGACATTGCCTTAAAAAATCTGCAATATAGACGACTGTGAACTGTAACCCGCTATTCCTGTCAAATTCCTGTTCAATTGCTCAATCACACCGGCAAAAATGGATATTCAGCACAGCTGAACATGCTGCCGAAAATGTTTATTCCCTAACCCCCTAAACCCCCCTAACCCCTAACCCCTAACCCTAGCGGTTGCCCATAGTGAGACGTCATGAAATTTCCCTTTTTGGGAATCACGCGAAAAAAAAGTGTATTTGCCATTATTTTCAGGAAATGCAGTAATCAATATTTAATTTATCAAGCTGCGCTGCCGGTGCGGCCACTCGACTCTCACCCCCATGGCCTATAACACGCTTCCCGTCTGTCCCAATTCACATGCGGGGCATCGCAGAAGATTCCGGATACTTGCAGGAATAGCGCTCTCTCTTTTCGCGTCCCTTGGATTCGGCGCTCTCTGGGGGCAATCTGCGCAGCGGAAATACGCTCAATTTGAGTCTCAGCTACTCGCACCTGCACCTGCGCGGATCTATCTACGAGCAGGGGATATAAGCCCAGAGGGACTCGGGGTTCGTTTTCCGTTACGAAGAATTCGGAGTTCTGAAGCTCTTTCTCCGCAGTCCACCCTTCAGCACTTTAAGCAGGGCATCGTTCTCTCAAACGCTCTCCACTCCTCTCTGCTCTTCATTTCAAACGATGGTTACGCGCTTCGCCCATATTCCACTTCGGAGATATTCAACGGAGAGAGGAACTTCAGTCTCGACGCAAAAAGAGCCTGTCGAATTCAGGCCTATGTGCCGCAGTCGGATCGCGAGCGTCTCGTGCGAGGGTTGTGTGAGAGAGAGGCGTGGGCGGTGGAGAGAATGGACCAAGTGAGAACCGACATGGCGACCTGCACAAGCATTATAGATACCGACGAAAGCGAGGTGCGTCAACACCAAGGTCTTTCTCATATCATCTGTTTAATGATGTTTCGTAAGACCACAAACGACCTCAATGGTTGCGTCATGGGCTGGGTACGCGAGCGATTAGCCCCCACTGCGCTGCTTCTCCCACCGCCCACCGCTCCACTCACGCGGCCCCTGACCGTCGGCGTCCACATCCGCTGGGGCGACACCGCTTCCGAGCCGGGCGAGGACCTCGCCACGCACACATTCTATGGCTCCTGGCGCCTCCCCGACATCGTTCGTGTCCTCGCTGACCTCCGCGCATACGCACACCCGCACGGCATCGCGCTCACGATCGCTATGCAGAATGCGGACAGCGCTGTTCTCGCGTTTCTGGACGAACCCGTGTATACGCTACTCGACTCGGACGACTCATTCACGGACCTGCGCAAGCTGAGCCAGAACGACGTCCTCCTCCTGGGGGAGTCGTCATATGGGGTGCTCGCGCATCTGATCGCGCCGCCCGGATTGACGATCGTGGAGGGCGGCGCATTGTACGTGCATGTCCCTGATTCCGTGCGCTGCCTTGGGAGTTGTTGCTGATATGATGTCTGTTTTCTACAGTCGTAAATTCGTCAACACGAGTGGCTTCGGGAGGCATGTTGTTTTTTTGGATGAATATACGCCAGAGAGTCTACAACAGGTGGTGATGCCCATGTAGTGTAGGTATAGCTCAGTAATGTCGGAAGGAATTGTACAATATTCGTAGCGGTTTGCTCATCAGCTTGTAATATTGGCTCAAGTCGTTCTCACACTGGGTATCAATATAAAAAGTGAATCGGATAAACTTCTGACGAAATTGGATCACAAAACTAGCTTGGCGCGGTTTCAACCCTTATGCAGATCCTGGAGCGGTGTTATGAGGCCGTCGATATTCTTGCAAAAGCATTTGAGTGAAGGGATCAAGAATACCGCCTTTATCGAAGTCTCCTAGCTCGTTTGGTCGTACAGCGTTCGCGAGTTGGACGACCTTCTTTATGATTTTCACTGCCCATGGTATTATTTACCCACTTTCGATTTTCAGCGGTTATCATGGTGTGCTTATGCGTAACTACCGACTCCGAACCGCTTGGAACATTCTCTGGACAGCTAAATTCATTGGGCTTTTCCTTGTGAATTTATCGGCTTTTCTTCTCCAATTTCTGCTAAAGGATTGGGGGAAGAATTTTTACGACCTACCATGTTGGCCTCATCCCACGCGCATAGTGTGGACGAAGTTTCGGCGGATCCCAATCGACAACCAGGATAAAGCCTTATTTGGTCCTGTTTCCTTAATCGCGACGCGTGTTGGCGTCACGTGCTCATACTTCTCACCTCATTCGCCCCGATCCCACTCTTCCCTAGTATGCAGGTAATTCGTTGCCCATCGGCGTGGAGGCCACTTCACCTCGTCCATCGTCGACGGGGCTTGATACCCGCGGGAGATATGCCTTCCGAATGTCTCAGATATCCGCGGAAGCAAACACTCACAGATGGACCCTATTTTCCAATTACGCTTTTCTCCTCCTACTTTCATCTTCTTTATCCTTTTCACCGCCTTATCTTCTTCTTTCGAAATGCTCTCTCCCCTTGTCTTCTCACCAACAACGCTCACTGCCCACTGGTTGGACAGCCCGCTCATCCGCTCGATTCCTGCTTTCGATTTGCCTCTGCACATTCCCGACACGGGACGTCAAGATCTCAGCACGCAGCGCGTGTATCATCCCGTCCTCCCACTGGACGGCGAAGGACACTATCGTAGTCCCAAAGTTGCTTTCAGGAAACAAGTTGTACGTCCCGTCATGCCAACCCTTATTCCCATCGCTGACCGAGGGTCCAGGCTGCGAATAAGAAGGACCCGCGTTGGAAGGACGCAGGTATTGGCTTGGGTCTCGGTCTCTCTGGCGTCACGACACGATGGGGCGTCCTACAGTCCACATACGTTCTTAGCCGCGGACCACGCTTCGTCAAGACGGTGTTAGATAAGGAGGAAACTAAACATGTCCAGACTGAATCCATCTCTGCACCGGTTCTTGAGTCGGCTGCTGAACCTGTCGGGTCGGTGTGGGGCGCGCTGACAGAGTTTTTCGAAACGACACACTCACTACTCTCGCCGCCTGCGTCACCCATCCCCGCCACCGTCTCCGAGACCATCTCTACACCTATCCGTTCAGTACCTTTGAACCCCATCGTTCCTTCCTCCGATGTTCAAGAACCGCGAACTACCGTTCCAGTCGATGATACCGGCTCTTCACCCCGCATAACCATCACTCTAGCACCCATCCATTTCACGCAGCCCGCTTCCCCCACACCTGCATCGTCTTGTGTCGATCCCGCGCCCACCTCACCGCAACGCGCGTTCATCCCTCCATCCTCCTCACCCCAACTCGGCACCCCCGAGCTGCAGCTCCCCCCGCTCCGCCCCGGCTTCAAATTCAACTGGCAGCGCCCCGAGAGCAGGCGCCACCTCTCGTGGCTCTCCCCCAAGTCCAGCGCCGCAGCCGCATCGCGGACCGCAAGCTTCGTCACTGCACACGCGCGGATGGCGAAAGTATCGTTTGCCAATGAGACGGGCCCAGACGCGGACGTGCCCCGCCCAGCGTGGTGGGCCGCCGAGGCGGCGCTGGCGGAGGACGAGGCGCGACGCACGGCGCTGCTGCGCACCAAATTCGGCATCATCGCGTGCAACGCGCCGCCGCGAACGCCGTGGGACCGCCGGCGCCGGCGGTGCATCGCGCGCGAGACGGCGCTGGTGGACGAGGAGAATGAGGAGCGGGGGAAGAAGCCGCGGTTCACGCTGTGTGGGCTGCCGTATGCCGTGGCGGTGAGGGCACAGACGCGCGGGGAGGCGCAGAGGGCGGAACGGTGCGCGCGGTGGTTGAAGAGGGAAGAGGAGGTCGCGCAGGCCGACCGGCTGGCCCGGATGCGGTTGGAGGCGTATGAGCTGGCTCGGGGTTTGTGAATCGAATGACGTTGGAGTGAAACTGATTTTGGGTCCAAAATTGAAACGCTTGTTCGTATGCAGAGTCATGGCAAATCAAGACGTACACGGCAACCCCCGGAAGCATGTCGTATGATGGATGGAATATCACCATCGACACAAAACATTTGCAGAACATACACAAGATACTCCCGCTGGCAACATCCCTAAATAATATTGAAGCGGGCGACGAGTTACGGTCTATCCTTTGTATAGAGATAACCACGTAGCCTGTTAATTCAAAACTGGCTGCGGAGTCCTCTTCATTCTACCAAGAGTTTCATCAAACCATGGAATGCAGTTACCGATAAAAAATTTGCCTCTCACGCGAATTCAATTCCTACAGCAATGAAGATGGGTGATCGTATTTCGAGTACAACCCCAATACTTGCGTGGTACCTTGTCTATGATCTCAGACTTTGGTACCATATCCCAACGATCCAGGGTAACAAGCTGTCGCTGCCCACAAATGATCTGTTGCCACCGCTGTCAGATACAGTTCTTGGCTCCTTTTATGGTTCTAGCATCACTGCTGCAGGGTAAAATGAACGAATAAGGCATGGTTGATATAATTTTCGCCGTTCAGTTCGTTTCTACCCGTCTTACCTCCCGGTTGATACCCGGGGTTCCCTCCAACGTCCCGGGCCCCTTCCGATTAAGGACCACCAGATCTGTGGGGTGACCAGCCATTACGAACTGAGGACAAGGAAGTCAAGGCGCGTAGTGCGTTGAATCTTTACATGCTACGGATCCTTCTCCACAGCGTTGGGAGGGAGAAAAAAGTTAGCTGAGCCTTGAAACGACCAGGAAATTACCCTTTCAAGTATAAGTTGCATCCAAAACTGGGTCGAGGCTGAGAGCTCCAATGATACGCCGTAATCGGGAGTTTACTCGAAGTCAACTTCTTGAATCGGGGTAACGTCCGATGACTCGGCATTATCGGAAATCAAGCCGTTCGGCAAGCGGTTATCGTGCGAATTGCTTGATCAGCAACTGACTACCTATAAAAGGTGTTTTCACCATCAGCAAATCCTTAGAACAAACCACGAGGACGTGGGTGCCCCATCTCCGTTCCTCCCCTCATCCTTGCTGACACCCTCCGTAGATAAAAGTTCGGACCCGGTATAAGCACCTCCGCCTCCCCGTCCGCGTTCCCGTCCTCAAGACTGTCGGCCGGCGTGTACGCCGGGTCGCCTGCCGCCGCCGTACGCTCGTCGAGCGCCCTGCGATCCGCGAGGTGCCGCTTCAGCTGGCGCTCATGACCTCGTTGCTGGGAAGGAGCGCGTGTGGTGGTGTATGTGGGCGACCTACATCCTAGTTTTCGTTTCATTCAAGCATATAAAATCTGCGAGCTTAGACACTATTAAAATTAGCTGATCGAATTCGCGGGCACTTGATGAATGAGATGATAGATTCTCAATTTTAAAGCAGGACATATAACATATTTTGAGGGCGCCGATTACACCGGAGAGAGCGGCGACCGGGCGAATGCATCAATGCCGACACGGCCACCAACATTCAGTCCAAATTCAGTGGCATCTGAGCGCTCGTTGAAAGCGAGCATCGGGCGCCGCTCTTCCTATGTTCAACTCGGCGCTGACTGCATTCCTTTTTTAAAAATTTCGACTGCATTCCCAGTGAAAGAATCGGCCATGACTCGTCAGTGTAACCACTGGCACTGGAACAAAGTATAGATATCATTTCCCCCGTCTCCCAAGGCTTAGCTTTATCAGACTCCTAAGTTCACGGACATCAGGTAATGAAAGAAGGCGACCTCGGGACCGGCGGAGGAGGTACTCACGCCGAAGCGGAACGTCGACCTCGGTAGAGCCCGGTAAGCAATGGCCCGAGATAAGCGAGTCTTCTTGATGGTGCCGTGTCGTCCATGCTTATCTCTTTCTACCCGTCAGTCCATTCGTGCTTAGCAGCTTATTGCGTGCTTTCCGAAGGGATGTAACAATGCACATGCCCTCACATGCCCCGGTCCTTCCCCCCTGTGATATAGAGGATGATCTGCCAGATAAAGTGCCTTCAGAGAGGGCTGAAGTCAACTCAAGCAATTCTTTGTGCATTGCCTCCGATCTTCTCTCCATCTCAATAAGACTTGCATAAAGAATGGCAGGAGTGTCAATCTACATGGATGCTTGAGCATTTGTCATTTGTTGTCACTGCAAAATCAAAGACCTTGAATGCTGCGAGGACCTGTTGCATCCCTAGTTGACAATCCTTGAGCAGTTCGTCTCGCTCTGGCGGCTTTCTCCCATCCTGTTATTCTGTAATGAATGTATAGAGTTTACGGAGGGTCCTATGCAGCATTGTAAGCTATTTGAATTGGAAATAGTGTGGAAAAATACGGGACATACTCCGTGAATTGGGCATTGTGTTCCAACGTGTTTCATGAAAGAATTCCTCCCGTTTCAGATTTCAGATACAGATCCACAATAGCATATTGTCTCATGGAAATATTCCATCAGCTGAACACATTCACTTTTATTCTCCTTCGTTTCTGGAAATGCTAGTCAGAGAAGCAAACTAATTTTCTCACCTCAACTGCAGGAATAAGTGCCTCAGTTGTGTTCGAAATGGTGGTATGTCCCGAATAAATCATTGACCTCGGTAAGGAGTGCCAGGGATGGCCTCACGGAAGCAAGTATATTGTTTGAGCGGATTTTGGTTACAGGGGGTGTCAGGGCATTGTGTCGATGATCGGCAACAGTTGACCTTGTGCGAACTTTATATCTCGCACAAGACACAAGTCAAGTATAGGGTCTACTCGGATACTTCAATGTGCATCAGGCTCTGTGATGCTTCAGCATAGTCAGGCAGACTTGATTTCAACTCTGTTAAAACCTGTGATATCAGGATTGAAGAATTGGCTAAGATCATTGACAGGATTCTGTGGTATTCACACAGGTAAATCGAGACATGTGTCTATATCCCGCTGAGAGTATCACGGGCTGACCGGTTAAGCGGGATAATTCAATTGGCTTGACAATATCTGTTTTTTTTTTTGGAGCGTTTAAAACAATGCTACCCAGTCTGCAAAGCATTCCAGGTGCATCCGCTGGTAAAATGTTTCCAGTATAGCCAGGAAGTAGTCCAGGAGGAAATGCCGTTATGCACAGGTTTCAAGCCTTCGTGTGAAACTCTGGCCGCTCAGTATTATACAACTCCATTTTTCCGAGTGTTGGGCCGTATACCCACTAAAATCCCCTCCGATTGAATCCAGCCATCCGGCAGGGAATCTTCGTCAAGGAGTGTTCCACTCCAAGTTTTAAGCACTAGTTGCTTTTTGAAGGCGAGAGGGCCAAACTTGGTTCGATTTGTGAGTAATTGATCTCGCCTTAGAGCGGAGTTCATTAGTGACACCCAATGGTTATGTATCTCAATTTTTGATGCAGGTGTAGATGTCTCGAGCACTCTCGTATTCTTCAAATTCCAGATCAAATACATTGATGTTGAGACAATAATCGTGAAGAAACGATTCATAGCAGGTATTATCTTACCCTTGCTAGAAGTGAATCTGGCGAGACCACATCCCAAAAGTAGCCCCCAGTTCAATTTGGGCCAGCTAGGGTATCTTAGTCTCCAAAATCTTTCTGCAAGTTGCCATATTTGGTGCTGGCCGGGTGCATTACATTCCGGCATAATATGTTCTAATATCTGGTCTTTGTGAATCCTCCTAACCGCAATGTGTTGTTCCTTTGAGTACATGAAAAACGGAACTACACTCTGGGTCGTACTATTTTGGCAGACTTGACTTCGGTGTCTCAAGACCTGTCATATCAGTCTAAGATCCCTGCCATGAGCCTGTTTTATTCTAGCAGTTTTATTCGTTGATTTTCCTATTCTTTGCTACATATTTCCACTCGGCGAGCGTTGTGGAAAGAGGCCTCGGAAATGGGACGATGGAAGGCAGAGTGATAGCAAGGGGAAGCCGAAACCTCTCTCTCTCTTTGCTTTCGCTCTTTTCATTCCACCCCTTTCGCTTCGTCTACTTTCTCGGATCCTCACTCTAACTTTTCCCCCCATATCTATCTGCTCCTAGCCCACGCCCAGTCTAACCCTCGGCCTCATGGGCCTCGACTAGTTGCACAAGGTTCCGTTTAGGCTCTCTGAACCTTGGCCTAACCACCGACTCCCGCTCGCGCCGAGGCCCAGGGAAGACCTCCCTTGGGAATAAGGTCAGATTCCCCCGGAAAAATCGGTAATCTGGCCAAATTACCTTGATAAGTTCCATTAAATCTGAAAGAAAGTACCTGAGGTGATTTAGAAGGATCTTTAAATGAATTCAGAACAATAAACGCAGAAAGGTTCAATTGACGTCAACATAGAAAAATTCATATCGAAACTAGAAAGCACCACGAATTCATAAAACATTATAAGATAGAATGTCGATGAAATCCTGTGCGTGTGTCATCACTAGACAGGACACAATAGTCAGAGGCCTGGAAAAATATGCGACTCGCCATGACACGAGGGACTCCGACGTCACATTATTGCATTCTGGTTCGACAATTGGATTTCGTCCATTGTCAGATTCATTTTCGAGTCAATAAAGCGACGATCGAGTGATCTCACCAATGGAATCAGGGGTCGAGGGCAAGGAAATCTGAAAGAGTTGTCGAAACCCAACTAGCATCGATGTCGTGCAGATTAAACTGAGGGTCGGCCAAGAGGTGACATTGGCCGGAGGCGGCAAGCAGAACCACAGAGATCACAGCACCTGAAACGCCTCAGAGAAGATCGAAAATGAACTCCAGAAAGGGGGAAAGATAAATTCGAGTCCAGGATGCGCACATGGAGCGCGGCGAATGAAAATCCTGGTGCATGATGCCACATGAGAGCTCAGTCAGATTCCATTTCAGAAGGAGGCCATTGTGTTGAGAATGCCTTCCATTTGGTCCACGGGAAGGTCGACCCGAAGCCTGCGCCATGCCTGACTGCAGGCAAGTAAGGTGAGAGTGTAACGGTGGTGGTGAGAGAGAGAGAATGCTAGCACAGCCGCACGGCCCGCACTTACCGCTCATTACGGATTAAGCCCAATTCGGTAGATTTCGGCAAGCCCGGTGCTGCGAGACTGAACCCATAGTGAGTTCAAAATCTGGTTTTTCTCTTTCGTTTCTTCGGTTCACGGGTCTTACAGTTCAAATACCATGTGTGGTTGTTTCGGCCCCGAGGCCTGAGAGATAACGGGCCTTGTTTGCCGGCCTCCTAAGTTCACGGACATCAGGTAAAAGAGGGCGGAAGCGCGGCAACCTCTCTGGAGCCTCCCATTTGAAGGTTTACGGAACGTTGATCTCGGTAGAGCTCGGTTTCCGGGAAAAGGTTCATGCGGCTATTTTATAAGCACTGGGTAAGTACTAAGCGAGTCTTCTTGTGTCAATCGTGGCGGCCTTCTGTGGGAGTCCGGGCTGCTCTATTTCTATCCGTCAGTCCATTCGTGCTTATCGCGCAAGTCGTGTGCTTTCCTAGGGCTGTTTGAGGCTTATCGCGCTTCGGAAGCATCGAGGATGTCAAGCCTTTGGTGGGTCAAGTCTTCGAGCAAAAGGAGCAAGGCCGGCCGCGAAAACTTCAAAAGTCGCGCGCACTTGTCACCAAATTCCACCACCACACAAACATGCGTTCCCTCCCAGTACTCGCAATATTACGCTGCCTTTCAGCCGCTAACGCATACGTCTGGCCTTCCCCGCAACTAGACGCGCTTGAAGCGGTACGGTTCGACCAGGTCGGCTTCAACGTACTGCCAAATTCTCTCGCGTCGTTCGTCTCGCCCTGTAACCTCTTCCTCTTCGGGACTACTGCAGGTGGTGAAACCAGTGGGAGGTCTGACGCGGCCGATTGGATTCGCACAGTAGGTTTTGTCGGGGTACTAATTTCAGTCATTTAAAATTCCTTTCAGGCATACCATGATGTAGCAACCCATAATTCGATAGACGGGACAGGCGGCTTGGACGCCTCGATTCGGTTTGCGGAAGAGCAAGCCCGGGCTGAGAATGTTGGGAACGGGTTCGCCAACACCGCCAACATTGTATTCTCGGAAGTCAATCGATATGTGTCCAGTATGTTCCTCTCGTGCCGGAATAATCCAATCCTCCAATTTTTTTTAGTGGCGGACACCATTGCGCTCGGCGCTTTGATCGCAATAGAAAATTGGTGATTTGCTCTGTGTCTAAATCCTCTGCGTCATCTCATCTAACAATAAAATAATTCTAGTGGAGGTCCCGAAATCGCTTTCCGTGGCGGACGCATCGACGCCGCAGAGCCAAACGCACCCGGTGTGCCTCAACCACAGCAAGATCTCGAGACGCATATCGCTTCCTTTGCTCGGCAGGGTTTCTCGCAGACCGACATGATCGGTCTCGTCGCGTGTGGGTGCGTCGTGATATTCCACACGAATGACGAATACTTACTGCAGCCCATCTGCGCTTCCATTTTTGTATTCGTAGGCACACATTTGGCGGGGTGCAGCACGATTTCTTCCCAGACATCGTGAACGAGTTAAACAGCACCACGGACATCGAGGACGTCGCGCATTTCGACTCGACGTATGTTACGTTTGATAATAATGTGTGCGTTTAATTGTTTTTCTGTCAACCGTTCAGATTGTCTGACCCCACCGGCTACTATGCGTGTATAGCGCAAGGGAATATATTTCCGGCACGACGCAAAATCCACTGGTCGTCGGATTCAACGATACCACCAATTCTGATAAGCGAATTTTTGGCAGTGACGGGAACCACACTATCCGCTCGTGAGTCGCTGAATGAAACCATACCAACGAATATCTCTTGACCGACCGAATGCAGTTTCGCCAATTCCCTCGAGACCTTCACATCAACATGTGCGGATTTATATGCCCGCATGCTGGATACGGTTCCCCGTGGTGTGCAGCTCACGGAGGTGATAACGCCCCTCCCCGTGAAACCCGCCGGCATAGAACTCATTCTGGACGGCGACACGCTGCAGCTCTCGGGCGCGGTTCGAGTGCGTACTCATATCTTCCCCGGAGAACACAAAATCCCGCTCACCGTCCAATTTTGTGTAGTTTTGGAACATGACCGCGGATCCCTCCCGAATCGTGAAGATGCTGTGGCACGATCACTTCGGGAACACACATAACAGTACCCTCACCTTCGTCGGCACCTCCTCCTCCACGGGCGGCAAATACTCTGCGGCGTGGTACTGGTTCGACCCGACCCTTCCATTCGGCTTCCTCTCGCTCAACGCCACGGCGGGCGTGCGCAGCGTGAGCTTCGTCGTGGATGGCGTCCTGGAGGACCAGGGCGGAGTGGGGTTCGCGCTTCAAGATGCATTTATGCAGAGCCAAACCTCGTGCTCGATGGGCGCGCCGGAGGTGGGGCGGGTGGATGTCGCCGTGCGTACTTCATCTTGCTTTTTTTTTTACCTTTTTTATTGTGTTAAACCTCGGAGTGACCAGGTCCGCAACAATGCGAACGTCGCGCGTGTCTACCTCGAGGCGATATCCACCGATAGCGTCCAGAGAGTCGTTGTGACCGAAATCGACCTCACGCCCCCCGCGCGGCCCATCCCCGCAACTCCGGGCTCGCCGTACAGCCTGTGGAGCATGAACCTCACGGATCAGGGAATGCTGTTCACTATTGGCGCGGAAATCGACGGCATCAAGTATTCGACGGGGCAGTTATTGACGTTTGAGGAGTTCCCGCCTTGTCCGGAATGAGGGGTTTTATGTGGCGATTAGATTTCCTTTACCTGTACTAGTATTTCGAAATGAGGTTCGTCAATGACTAATAGAAGTGGAGAATCAAAAGGGTCTCAGATGCATGAGCGAGCTATGGGCGATGACAGATCCCATTTCCTGATTGCGCTTTGCCGTTATCTCGATGAGATAAATGATGGGACGCCCCCAGATACTTGACCGTTCAGCATCTCAGGTGCCACCTATAATTACCGCCCGGATCTGAGGGTATTGCCAAGGGATGTATCCACATGAATATCGCCCATTCAACCCAAGATAGGAATACAAGTTCAATGCACTGAATTTACGTGTCCTGCATGCCGCCGTCAACGGAGATGGGAAAGGAAGAATGCGAAGCTCACTATAATTTTGCCTTGGCCTGGCATTGTCTCATACGGTCGCGCCTGTCGCTCCACTTTCGCATCGACCCAAATCCCCTCGCCCCTCTCGACGTCGTCCACGGGGCTGTGGCACGGCACGCTCCGGCCCACGAAGCCTGCTATGCGCATGGCGGCTTCCATGCCAAGGAAGACCAGCAGCGCGCAGACAGCCGTAATCTTCAGCACTTCGAGTGGGGCTAGGCAGGAGAGATCGCGCGCGACGCGACATAACAAAGACTCCGGGCACGATGGTGACTCCTCGAGGAGTATGGCGCGGTACTGCAATGTGTGTAGAATGGCGCGGAGGACGAGGAACGAGAGCGCGACTGTGATAGCGAATTCGCGCACGATGGATGCGAGGCGGGCGATAGGCGTCAGGGCTGCGGCATCCGGCATGGCTCGAGACCCAGGGTAAATGGCAGCGGGAGGGTTGATGTGATGGCCAGGCCTTTATATACGTGCTTTAGGGGAAAGACCGGAAAATACTTGGGCTTGGCGCGTAGATCAGATGGCCATATAGGGATGCTACACGCTTGATCTAAGGTGTCATTTGCCAGCACTTCACTTTACGGCTGGCCAAGAACGCCAAGGCGTTCCGGATTCGCCTCCTGAAGGATGGGCGTCATCATTGCCAAGCAACGGCACATGACTCAAGAGGATTCTATACGTGCTCCGGAGTTGAAACGTCGATGGGATGGATTCCCTTCGAATGGGCTGCGAATCCGTAGTTCCAGCACAAGGGCGCTACCACCAGATGAATATCGGAAATGAGAACCTTAGGCATCTCTGTGAACGAATGGAAAGGTATCATAATAAGGGGGTGCAAAGTTCAAACAAAGTGAAACTTCGAGGCACCCGCCCTCCCGCATGGAGTCATCACGGGTAACTGAGGCGCCAGCTTCGATATCTGTCCATCGAATGTGCACCGGCCAGAAATTCGACCGCAAATCCCCCCTGACGAAGCACGGCCAGCATCTCGAGGGTATGCAGATTGAGATTCGATTTCGCCCAATCGAGGATGCAGAGGGCTAGCTCGGGGCATGCTGGGCAATTTCGGCGCGACTCCATCATTGCGACGACCTGCGCGCCCGCCGCCGCGTCCGCGACGTTGCTCACCGCGAGCTCGCGCAGCGCCGGTACGATTGGCCGCAGATACGGGCTGAAGTCTGCTGGGATCGTCAGGCGCGCGAGGAGGAGGATGTCGGAGATCGCGGTGACGCGGAGATGCACGAGCGCCGGCGCGTGCTCGAGGATAGGGATAATATCTACGGACAGACAGGGCACGTCCGTCGTGAATCTTTTGAGCGGGCAGTTCGAGCGCGCGATGAGGGCGGGGATCGGGGAGACGTCCATGGAGACGTACATGTCCTCGAGGGCGGGCAGCGTTAGATACTGCAAAAGACCCCCGTCCTTGACGAGGAGAGTGCGCAGCCGGGGAAGCTCCATGGTGCCGGTGAGCGTCTGCCCATATGGTCGCCCGGTCACGGTTAATTCCACGAGACTCTGCGCCAGCCTCAATTGTGCGAGGCCAGCCGAGTCCGAGAGCTTTAAATTAAGGCGCTCGAGCTGCGCCCATGGGAGCTCGAGGGATGCCCGGCCGGAGAGCACGACGTGGCGCAACGCTGGTGCGACGGCAAATGCCCCGAACGACTGAAAGCCCCTATTGTCGTTGTACTTCAGCCGACGAAGCGCAGGCAGCCGGCCGTGGATCGCCGTCAGTGCTGGGCCCATGAATCCGCGCATCTCCACGTCGGCAGCCTCCCAGCGAGAAGAGCAGGTTACGAGCAGCTCGACGGACCCTGTATCCGAGTACCCGAGCTCGACGGTGAGCGGGTGCGGGATAGAGCGATCCAGATGCGCCTTGACCATCGCCAGAGGTATTTTTCGGTCGATGTTGGTCCATAGTTCCGGGAGAGAGACGCTGATTGACCTCCAGCGACTGCAGATTCGTCCCAGGACCCACGGACTTCGATCGGTCGGGCGTTTCCGAGGCTCGTCGGGTACGGTCCAGTTGAATATTTCCGCCAAAATGTCTGTCGGGAGGCGTCGGGACACGGACAGTATCAGGGTGCTCTTCCGGATGTGGTCGGATGCCATTTGTCGTGTGCGGCGGTGTTTGTCGATGGTGGATTGGAGAGCTGCTATAGCGCGATCCAGCTGGATAATGCGGTTCCGGCTGTCCTCGATTGTCTGCTGCAGGTCTGTGACTTCCGCATCCGTTGGATGTTCATTCGTACGCAGGAGATGCTGGGATGGAACGTCCGAGGAAAATAGGTCTGCTTCAAAAGACGTTGGGAGGGCACAGTTTGAGCATACATTTGAGGTCATGTCGCCTGTAAGAATTCACAGGAAAGGCAAACGGAACCATCCATGTGGACTTACCCCGGGCTCACCAAAGCTACGTGGCGCCGGTGGCGGGAGAGCGCTGGAAGCACCGGTCCGATGTGCCGGATTCGTGATGTCGGCTATTCAAAACGTCCTCGGGCCGAAAAAAACCACAATGATACCGATTCACTACGTATTTGCATAAAAATACATGTCTAGATGCGCCCAAACCCCAGGGAAAATAATTAACGAAAAATGATAGATAGCGAAGACCGCAAGAGCACTTTGCGAGAGATCGTGCGATACAGGATTGTGAAGGGCAGATCAGGCGGGGGGGAAATAAGTTCCAACGGGGACACGTACAGATGCACGAGTACATCCTGCAGGCCGGCTCTGGTTCCGGTGCGCGCGCAATTTCTACCAGTTCCTGCAGAAGATGGTTAAAAATTTACTTCGCGTAAAAAACGAAGGTCGTACTGGTTCGCGATTTACAATGGACGGGCGATTGGGCACGGGAGCGGCGGAGGCCGTCAGCATCACTGGGGAGGCTCGAGTCACTCTATGTTCTTAACTAAGATGGAAATGCATACAGCAGGACGCGACGAGGAAGAAGATTTTGCACTGCATGATGGTGAAGAGGGTCGGTTCGAGGGAGTTTAAGGAGAATTTCTGCGTAGATAGACGACGGCTGGTAATGAGACGTCCACGCCGAGGGAGCTTTAATAGCGTCCTCTGAACCGCGCGACAAAGGACCATCTGCTTTGGGACACTAGTTTGTCCTCAGGGCGCGCCGCCGCCTCATATCAATGTATTATTGAGTGAGAAGCAGCATGCTCCCAACACACCTGCAAAAGTGAATATTCAGCCGGGATTATGCTGCCTAAACGTTACCTGAAAACACCATTTTCGGCAACATGTTCAGCTGGAGGCATTTTTGCCATTGGCTCGGAAAATGCCGAGCCAATGGCAAAAATGCCGCAAGCTGAATAAGTAGCTGAAAAGGATCTTTTCGGGTGACAATCAGCCGAGCTGAATATTCAATTTGGCCGGTGTGCAAGCCTTCCCCACGGCAGCGGCTTTTGAGCGGAAAAATCTACAATGCGAGACGTAATTTCCGAGCTTTCCTGTTTCGGACACAAAGGAGGTGTTAGTGAGGCGGAGGTCAACGGAACCGAATCAGGGCCTTTCATTCTGTGCGGAGTGAAGGGAGAAGCGGGAACGCTAGTTCGTTTATGTCCCACTGAGAGCATGGCCGGGCCGCTGAAGGGAGGACACAACGTGGCCACGGGACAACACACGCTATCTAGCCGTGACTAGTGATTTCGTTCACAGAGCAAATCGTTGCACGTCATTGTACGCACACAGGTACAAGAGAAGGTCGTCCCGTTTTTCACTTTGTGCATACATTCCTGCCGTCAGCATATAAACATCCAGTTCATACATCGTACACAGTGTATCCTCGGATAGCACAAAAAATCGGCACGACAGGTCGTCACTCAAGCGTACGGACGAACGGGCTTAGGAACATACCTTGCCAAGGCAAGTCAGTATTTAAATGGTGTTTCGTGCCACACCACTCACGGCTCTTCCAAATACTTCGCTTCCTCGGCAGTCAGCTCGACGCCCTTCTGCGCGCTTTCTTCAACCCGCGAAACAGACGATATCCCGACAATCGGAGAGTCGACTTTCAGGCACACCCACTGTGTCGGTAGAGTAAATATCGCGGCCCCATTCAAAATTCGAGGATACATGGACGCACCGCGAGCGCAATCTGGGACATGGTGCAGCCTTTCTTCTCCGCTAATTCTTGGACGCGGCTGATTATTATCTTGTCGGCGTCTGTTACGGGCGGCTCCATCGGGGTGCCCTTGATGGTCTTTGTTCGTGCGGTTTCCGCTCCCAGAGGGTGTGCCAGCGCCCCGCCTGCAAGCGGAGCCCACGGAATGAGTCCGATCCCATGCGCTTTGCAATATGGGATCATTTCGCGCTCCTAAAATGCGCCGATGAACGGATGAATTAGATATAGGCTGAACGGATCCGACCTCCTCGCGCTTCAGGAGCGAATACTCATTTTGCATGCTCACAAACTGCGTCCAACCATTCATGTCCGCAATATGGTTCATCTCCGAGAAGCGCCACGTCCGCATCGAGCTGGCGCCAATGTAGCGCACTTTGCCGCTCTGGACGAGGTCGTGGAGGGCGCGCATAGTCTCGGTGACGGGCACCCGCGGGTCGAAGCGATGGATCTGGACCAGGTCAATGTATGACGTGTCGAGGCGCTTGAGCGAGGCTTCGACAGCGTTGAATATGCCGGCGCGGGAGAGACCGTCCTGGTTTACATAGTCCCGCGTGTCGCGCGGATTGTCGCCGCCGTCGATCGTGTCGTCGAGGACGAGGTGGTGAACTTTCGTTGCGATGACGACTTTCTCGCGTGGGATGTTGTACTGCGGGCAGTTGTTAAAGGAATCGGGGATCTGAACACTACAGACACACCTTCTTCAGGAACTTTCCAATGATCCTCTCCGACTCGCCGTCGGAATAGATGTTGGCCGTGTCGAATGTCGTGAGGCCGTGGTCCCATGCTGCTTTCAGAACTTTGAAAGAGGGCTCCTCGTCCAAGACCCATGGCTTAGCCGAATGTCAGACAGGTATGCGCAGCCCATTCTTGAACGAGATTACCCATTTTTCCGAAAGACCGAAACTCATACAGCCCATCTACGCCGAGTGAAGTAATAGACACGGAAACTGGAGGGACTGGGCGCACAATTGGGACAGATACACGAATTCCCGCGGCACCGAGACGTGTATAGGTCGCAGAGGGAGATCTCATTGGCTGAATCTTGGCTGAATCCCAGTCTCTGACTCGAATTGATGTGGGGGGTTCGTGAAGACAAACGGAGACCAACCAGGACGCCGGTCAACATCTCAACATCGTAATGAATTCCCACGATCCCAATTCCAAGGGCATGAAGTTAGGATTTTCTCGAAATTCGGTGCGGAAATTCAGTCCGATCCACAAATCTGCGAGTACGATAGTTCAATATCCAGTCTCGACATGACATGTATCCTACAAATTTCAGGGTCGGTTCTGATCTCAGGTGCTGCATACAAGTTCACCAACGTTTACCCCTACACGAACCCGCGATCTGCCTTTGGTACATATCTTGTCAACCGGTGAGCCTCAACCTCCAACACTGTAACTCATGTAAATCACTCACGGTTCCTCCAAATATTTCGCCTCTTCGGGACCCAATTCAATCATCTCTTGGGCCATCTCCTTCACACGAGCGGGAGATGACATCCCGACGATGGGAGAATCCACCTTGAGCAGGACCCACTGGTCTGGCGTCAATGCCCATAATCCAACGCGGGAGGAACACACCTGCCGCCAACGCTATCTGTGCCATCGTACATCCCTTCTTCTTGGCCAACTCTTGCACCCGGCCGATTATCTTCTTGTCTACCTCGGTCAATTTGGGCTCGAACGCCGTGCCCTTTGAGCTCTGGCTCCTCGTAGTTTCTTCCCCAACAGGATGCGCCAACGCCCCGGCAGCCAATGGGGCCCATGGGATGAGTCCGATGCCGTGTGCCTTGCAGTACGGTATCATCTCGCGTTCCTGCACAGGCGATCATACAGGATAAATTGGAATGCACGTCAGATGACAACGGAAGCGAGGGCTGACCTCCTCGCGCTGTAGCAACGAGTACTCGCCCTGCATGCTCACGAACTGCGTCCAGCCGTTCTTCTCCGCCACATGGTTCATCTCGGCGAAGCGCCAGGTGCGCATCGAGCTAGCGCCGATATAGCGCACCTTGCCGCACACCACCAGATCGTGCAACGCGCGCATGGTCTCTGCGACGGGCACGCGGGGATCGAAGCGATGGATTTGCAGGAGGTCAATGTAGGGTGTGTCGAGCCGCTTGAGAGATGCGTCGACGGCGTTGAAAATCCCCGCGCGCGAGAGGCCATCTTGGTTGACGTAGTCCCGCGTGTCGCGGAGCTCTGGGTGCTGGAACCCGAATATGGTCACGTCGTCCACGACGAGATGATGCACCTTTGTCGCGATGATCACTTTTTCGCGGGGAATGTCGTACTGTGCGTATTCATTTGTGTATGTGAGTCTGCTAGTTTTTTTGACATACCTTTCTAAGGAAGGTCCCGAGGATCTTCTCGGATTCGCCGTTCGAGTAGATATTCGCGGTGTCAAATGTCGTGAGGCCGCTGTCCCAAGCTGCCTTCAGGACCTCGTGGGCAGGTTCTTCGTCCAATATCCACGCCTCCAGTGAAACTGAGGTTTCAAACCACAAACGGAAAGGGGGAAGATTACCCTCTGCATGGAAGCCCCATAGCTCATGCATCCGACCTAAATCACTTTCACACATAGTCGTCGAAGATCGGTCCCGGAAAACCTACAATCGGTACAGATACACGAATTCCTGCGGCACCGAGACGTGTATACGTCGCCGATGGAGATGCCATTTGCAGATCGAGCCGAATCTCCTGGAAATGTAGACGATGCTTGTCGTGGGAGGAGGAAGACAAGGGCTTCTGCCGCCCAAGCCGAGCGACTTGTATGCGGAGTCCGGACCGGCATCACCTGAGATATTGTCTTAGTCAACTTGGAGTTCGTGGAAAGGATACGGATCACTCGCTTCGTTTCTGCAGAGAACAAAGTTTCAGAAAGGAGTATCGGTGGCATACGGAGCGTCGGGATAAAGTGCTTAGACCGTTCTGATTATTCATTCTATTGTCGTCCGTTTCGTATTGAAATGAGCAGTCGCAGGAAATAATCAGTGCAATGGGCAAATTGTAGTCGTAGCTACACGACTGATCTCCCGCTGATGCAGTTGCGGTCCGAGCATTCTATTCAGGAACTGTGGGCGAGGGTTCAACCCTACAAACAATTCAATCGTACCTAATAGAGGACGCAAATGCACAAAAATGGCTATCATCCTTGCAAACAAATGTATCTGTATCACTCAGCTGTCTAGACCATCCTCTAATATGATGCGCCGCTTGCAGTCGATTTAATCAAAAACTTACATCAATTCGTAGCGTAGCAAGATGATTCATATAGCCATCATAGAGCTCACTTCGCCTCAACGTGCTCCTCCGCCAAATTATTCAACTCATCCTCCTTCGCATCGAGATTGCGAACGGACCACCACACCAACACCGAGGTCGTCGCCGCCAATGCGGCCATTACACCGTAGTTCCAGACCAGGAGCGGGTCGGCGGAGAGCGCTATTTCGGATGGTGTCAATAAATATATTCCCAGATGAGAAAGGGCAGAAGAGGCGAGAAGAGGACTCACAGACGAACGCCTCGGCGAGCGGGGAGGATATCGCGTCCATGAAGAGGAAGACGGACATGACGAACGAGCGCATGTTCTTGGGCGCCTTGGTGAACGCGTACTCGAGGCCTGTGATGGATGCGAGGATCTCGGAGAACGCGATCAAGATGTATGTGGCGGACGGGTTAGAGGGGGAGGGTGCAGGAGTGAGAATGGGAATGGACGGACGAGCAGGTTTGGATCCACACGTTGAGCGGAGAGGGGATCTGCACGCCGTTGGCGTCGAAACACGTCGAAGCATGTTCGCTGCAGCGGTTGGTCTGCAGTGTGTCATGAGAATTCGAGGTTTAGGATGGATATTCCTACCTTGTAGATGTAGTGCTGCACCACTGTGGCTCAAATCATCGCGGCTGAGCTTACACGACATGATCAGGAGGGCCACCGTGGAAATTGAGGAAGCATGCTTCCCGGTGACGAACCCAGCCGTAATCTTTTTGAGCTGAGTGAAGTTGATACTCCACCGGCGCAGCGCCGGGTAGACCTTAAATCGACTTCGTGAACAAAAGGTGCATCCGGAGGTCGGGCTGAATTACAAGGAGATCACAGATAGGGATGAATATGATGAGGGCGAAGGGATCCAAATTCGAGAGCACATCAGGCTGCGAGTAAATCAATTATCATTATGACTGCTCAAGACGTAGACGAAGGAAATGAACGAACCGGAACTTTCCCAGTGACCATAGTAGGGGCCTGCGACGTCAGATTGTTGTTCAATTGACCATAGGTCAGCCCTTTAAATTCCGTTCACATCCTCGGTAGTGAACGAACGAAGATAAATGCACAATAAATCGGATACCTGTCCGCCGAACACCAGGATCAGCCAAAACAACAATGGCGGAGGAATAAGGGTACTAACCAGCAAAACACGGCACACGCACTAAGGCCACGGCGCGCCTCGTCCACCCACTGGTCTCGAACGTCATCCACGGGGGGTTGGAGCCCTCACGCCGCTCAACCGCGCTCGGCTTCGTATCGTCCCAGAAGCCTGGCACCGCCGCACGCACTGGGCGGGGGTTCCAGCTCCAGCGGCGGCGCACGGCGTAGCGCCCCAGGCGAAGCGCGGGGGCGAGGATGGAGCCCGCGGGCCGCGTGCGCACGTAGCGGTTGCGTCCGAAGAACAGGCAGAGGAGGAAGATCACCATCGGGAGCGTTTATGCGAGCCAGAAGCCGATGTACTACGATATTCGCAGATAAGATGAGAGTGTAGTGTCTACCAGAAGCAGAAATGACCCGAACTCACGCGTTCGGAGTAGGTCATCCTAATTTGTCCGACGAGAGCTAGGGAACGAGAATTATTCGAGCGGCAGGAAAGCCGGGATGAACGTACCATGTACACGCGGGAGATCGTCAGTGACGGGTCGACAAGGACCTTCTCGCCACTCCTTGTGGTGCGCACGAATAATTCGGTGCGTTTGTATTGCTCGGCGACCAGTGGCGAGATATTCGCCTTGAATAGCCCGGCACCTGGGAAGATCGGTGAATCTGAGATGTTGAGAGGACGAGGCACCGCTCCTACCAAATCCCATAACACGGAGTGCTACAATGAACGCGCCCACCGCACTCTTATGCTCGATAACGCTGTGCCATAATTTTACTTCTTCAGTATGCACGAGGAAAATAAAAGCTTACCCAGGCACACCTGTATATGGCCGTCAAAAATAGTGGAATAAATACATCCAACGTAAAGAACAGACCGGAATCAATTAGGATGATTTGCCCGATCAGAGCGATACGACAGCAACGCAGGTAGTGTTATAACGTCCGCAGTAGGTATCCGCAATGTATGCGCCCAGCAGCGGGGTAGCATAACACCTGCGCAGAGGATGAATGCCCCGAAGAAAAATATTCGTTTTCAATACACACCAAAATTGATAAATTGATAGAAGGTAGTGAGGCCCGTCGACGCTCGCTGCCCCATCCCCAAGGCGCCGGACACCCCCAAGATTCCAAAGCCTGCACCGGTATGAGAGCCCGGCGGCAGAGGTTGCTGGATGAAGTTTGTCTGCGAGAATGTTATGCTTCTTGTCTGACGTTAGGTTCGCTGCGTACAAAGACGACACTCGAGCCGTGAAAATAGGCCCCTAGTCAGCGACCCGCCGGCAGAGAGTAATATAATGAATTCGCACCGAAAATCGTTCCGCAAGTTCTACGATGGCGATGACTGAGATGGACATTAAGTGTCAGATACGCCGAGGAAGGTTAAATAACCGGGACGTACGGTAAGCATTCCACGGAACGTGGTACGGAACGCGTCGGAGCGTCGCGCGCTCCTGTGCCGTCGGAGATACTAGCCCATCGTGGATACCGTCGAGTGCGTGTTCTTCCACGGATTCTCACTCCTCGTGGTTTTTGTCGCCGAAAGAGTCATGCTTTTCGTGGAGAGCCTACACCTCGCTAAGTGCAGCCAGAGGGGCTGTGGTGTCAGCTTGAAGCCCAGCCATTGTCATTGAAAGGTGACGAAGAAGTGGGGTAAGCAGCAGCGGGGCCGGGTGGAATGCCTTTCATATGTGAGAATCAGAAGCCCGGGGTCTTGTACGTCAAAGCTAAGGCCATGTGGTACTGTACATCGTTAATTTGCATTGAACTGAACGAAATCCCGCTGCCTCATGCTTCCCATCATAGTCATCCGCACGTTTTTCTGGGGAAAGCGCCTGATAGTTGTTTTGAGGGGAAAGAGTGCCGCCTTGGTTCCGCCGAGCATCCTCGCGGCCCTGGGCCCGCACGCGGCGACGGGATGACGTAGCCGCGGCGCGCTTCAATCCTTCAACTCGGGTGGAGAGTTGGGGGAGCGGCGTCGAGGCTGAAGGCTTATGCGCCAATCAAATACTGATTAGCGCACAAATCCATCTGATTGAAACCACATGGTCGGCGCGTGGCACTTCCTTCCGTTCCGCGTCCATGGCATTTCCAGGCGGAGGCACGCTGGTTGGTCTATCCATTCTCGTCGTTGGGATATGCCTAAAATTCACACAGGAACACGCGCTCTTGTCGAGGCTCAGCGATTCGACCTACTATCCCTCCGCCGCCGAAAGTATCCAAATCCGTGCTGCCATCCACAATCTGGCACGGGAACACGAGCAACTGGAATGCGAGAAACAGGCCGTGATTGAACGCCTGTCCCAGATAAACCTCCGCCTCCCTGTATTGGAGACCACAATCGCACATTTCCGCCGCGCCGTCCGCCTCACGCGTCCGGACCGCATCACTCCCGAAATCCTGGCACTGGCATTGGTTTTCGTATTTACCCTCCCGGATCACCTCACCACTGTCCCATCCGAGAAAGACGCGCCGATATCTGTCTCCCGTGTTTGTAGGCACTGGAGGCAGGTCGCTCTAGCGACACCACAGCTATGGTCTACCATGTCCGTCGATTTCTCGCGCCAGCCGAAATATGACGAAAATTTATGGTTGGCGCGAAATTCGCCGAGCCTCTCATGCCTCCCGGCCATTCGAATACTCGGTCATCCCGTGCTGGCGGCCTTTCGATCGACCATTACGCCGTACTTGCATCGCATCCGTCATCTCGAAGTTTGCGCATCGCCGTCGCAGTTACCCTGGCTCCTCGGATCATCCGTACCAGCTCTTCAAACCCTCGTCATCATTTATACTCGCTACAACGTAATCAAAGGGCCATTTACGGTTGCTCCCAACCTGCGTTGTCTGCGCATCTCCTCGGCGAGGTCTCAACACTCTGTCGTTTTCAGTCAGCTACGGCTGGAGATCAAAAACCTCACTGAATTGCACACATTTGGTGTCGAATGTAGTCACACGGAGTTCCTTGGTGTGGTATCAGCCTGTCCCCTCACTCTGTGTCCTCGATCTTTGGCTTGTCGAGGTGAAGGGTGAGGAATGGGAGCACGAGACACAGGATGGAGGAATCCCTCTTCTCCATTTGCGGACCTTATCCTTACGTGCGGACGAAGCCAACGCGCCTATGATTCTGCGCGACATCGCAGCACCCGAACTCTTTTCCCTCCATCTCAATTTTTATAAAAACTCAGAAAAAAGCGGCAGCCCAGACAGGCACGAGGGCACCAGCCGTCTCCTGGCCCAATTTCATTCCACTCTTCAACATCTCACAATAGAAAACCCGTTGAGACTAGAGGATTGCGACCTGCCTTCCTTTCCCTCGCTCCGAACACTTACTTTGCTTCAATGCGAATCCTATAACCCATTGGATTGGCTCCGTACCAGGCCGTCCGAAACTTTCCTGCCGCAGCTGGAGGAGCTCCATATATCGTATCTGGCCATGGAGCAAGACTGGGTTTCGTTCATCATGCATGCCGCCAGATTCCGTGGGCCCCTCATGCGATTATCCCCCCCCACGTCCGGTACCCGGGCCTTGCGGAGCATCACCCTGTCCAACTCAGGCGACGAACGGGACGACATGGTGTATGGCGTACGCCGCAAACTCCAACGCAGGATAGCCGAATTCGCAGCACACGGCTTGCAATTTCACGTTGATCCCTATGGAATGGACCTGGTTGGTGAGGATGAAGAGGAATGGGTGTATGATCCATACGAAGCCACATCACCGTGGCCGGAAGATGTGAACTGTTAGGAAGGTCGCCTCTATAGATGAAGCCGCACAGTGTACTCCTGCTAAGTAGTTGTTCCCCAACACTTCTTTTGATTTACTTTATCCGTATATATAGTCCTTCCTAGAAGGCCGACGTTTGAGGATGACCGAGAATTTCGCTTCGCAGACAGTGGAATGTTCTTGTGGATGCACCACGAAAATTCGATCATCCCCCTAGAACGCTGTGCATAGGTCCGCCAAAGACCCCCCGCGGATAATTCGCATAACACCGCTCGGACAATGTTTCGCACGGTCTAGACCGTTGATTGCGCGGCTCTTCACGATTGCATCCGCGGAGCCCCTAAAAATTTCAGTAATAGTTGTGCATTTCAAACGCAGGGATAACTTTCATGGGCGTAACTGTTGGCACCACGCGGAATCAGAAAGTCGGATGGTACCCTCTCTCCCGGATTCTTCCTCTACGCAGCCCCAGGGACTCAAGTCCACCCGAGTGTTTGGTGAGACATCCGCATATTTAGCAGAGTATCCGAGCCGTTCTGAGACTTATTTATGAACACTGATCCGCGTAGTGCACTGCCATGAAGCAGGGTATAAAAGCCCCGCTCGTCCCGTAGGATCCTCACCCCACTTCGCCGTACAACCTCGAACCACTATTCCACAAATGTCTTCAAGAGCCTCCTCCAGCTCAGAATCGGACTCTTATTCCGGCGACTCGCGAGAGTCGTTCGCGTCCAGCAACGACAGTCTCTCTTCCGACTCCATCTTAATCACAGGCCCGGTCTTAATTCGGACTATGACGGTGAGCCCGCGTCGTTTAATTCGATTCACGTCAGTGGTTAATTTATTGGCGCCAGGCTTCGGTCCCCTACATTTGCGATGAGGTCCCGCGGGAAGACCCTAAGTCCAAAATGCCGCGCTACAGGCGCCGCTCCGTCATCCTGACGGAGGCACAGGGTGAGTGCAGCGTCATACTCCATACTCTTCTCGCAACTGACGGTGCATCAGAGCTTCACCCGCCGACCCTCCCTCCACTCACGCCCGTGAGAGCCTGCCAGGCGCTCCTCCGCGCAGCCAAGAACCTCGTGCCTCGGTCACGGCGGACGTCCGTGCCCCTGCCGCTGCCGATCAACCCCAACTCGCTGTCGATAGCAAACATCCCGGTGATGGTGGACACATCGCCGAACGCGCCGCCGCTCCCCAAGGGCCCCGCGCCGACGGTGTCCAAGCCCGCGCGCCGGCGATTCTCATTGGATTCCGCGGTTTATCCTGGTTGGTAGCTGGTACTCATGCTTGTTAGATTCGCCACATGAAGTAGATGTGGTCCAGACACCACACTGTATTGTAGTTCCCCGGCGTGTATTTGAGAATGGACATTCTATTTCAGGGATTTGAATACCGTGCCGAGGCAATTCAATGCCTCGGTTGTTCGCTCGCGAAACACAATTTTATTCCGAAGCCGTTTGACAGTGTCCCGATATCATAAACATTCGAGGCATTTCTTATTCAGATACTAGGTTCCGGCAGTTGCTTTTGATACCGCCCTTGCCTGCGAATCTGCCTTGAATGAGGGAAGGAAAGTCATATCGTCGATGAGCAGTCGTCGTCAAACAATGCTCGGCGGCAATCATCTTGACCACTATACCAAGAACGCCACGATGCGGGTATTGAGTGCCTCATTGAACGGGGCCGAAAAACGGTCGAATTTTGCCGCATGTCACAGTACCTGGCCACGTTCCAACCAAGAAAGATTTACCTGGGGTTGACCTGTCCATAATGCAACACTTGCTCCAGTCAACTTACCTTTCGAATCATGCTGGTGGTCATACTGAACATTGAATTGCCTGTTAATGCGTTCAAGTTTGACGAAATATCCCTAAGCAAAAATCGGAACGACATTTCTGATGGTTGTGTTCAAAATACGTGCTCGTAAAGATACCCCACAGTAGTGAAAATCCCCGTCTCATCGAACATTCGGAGCTGCGGAGCATCGGAGCTCGATTCCGAATAGGCCGGTCTAGACCCAGCACGTGTTGAACGTTGACCACGTTGAGGTCATTGTTTGGCAAGCGCCACAGGGTCAATGCTACCAACCACGCTCATCGTCGGTGCCACTCGCGGCCTCGGGGCCTCCCTCGCCGCCGCCTACGCCGAATCGGGCGCCACTGTCTACGCGACCTCGCGCGCCGCCTCCCCGCCCGCCTCCCCCGCGCACGCCAACATCACCTGGATCCCGGGCATCGATACCGCGACCGAGTCTGCCGGGAACACGCTCGTCAGCGCGTTCCCCGCCCACGTCGTCTTCGACACCGTCATCGTCTGCGCGGGTTACTTCGCCAGAGAGGATCCTTTGAAGGCCGACTGGGCGGAAGAGGTGAAGATGTACACGACGTGCGCTGTGGGGCCGCTGTTCATCGTGCAGGCGCTCGTCGGCAACCCGGACAATGACAGTTGCAAGATAAAGACGAATCTGGGGGTGGAGGGCGTTACGGGCGGGAAGGTCGTGCTCGTTAGCTCGGAGAGCGGCTCAATTACGCTGCGGCATGCGAGCGAGGGCGGGGGGAACTATGCGCATCATGCTAGCAAGACAGCGCTGAATATGGTCGGGAAGCTACTCAGTCTGGATCTTGCGGACCGCGGGATCACGGTAGCGCTGGTGCATGTGCGTATGGCGCGATAATTACGCGCGGTGGTTAAAGTGACTGATACGATTACCTCTCAAGCCCGGATTTATGCGCACGGACATGACGAAGAATGTGGGGTATGATACGGCCTGGGACTCGGGCGGAGGTGTGTACATGCGAACTATTCATACATATTCTCTGGTTGTAATCTTCTATCGCGCAGCGGTAACCCCCGATGAGGCGGCGTCCTCGCTCATTCCCTTCATCGACACATTTACCATTGGCATGACCGGACAATTCTGGGCTCCGCGCGGCGCGAGGTATGTCTTTACCATCGTATATTTTCTCAGTGTCTCTGAATCACCTATTCTAGGGATATAGGCACCGCCGAAGCTGTCCTCAGCGATCAAGCTGAACGGGAGAAGGTTCCGCTTTCGCTCCCGTGGTAGGCCGTTCGATATGTCGCAATCCGAAGTCATATATGTACGAAGACCCTCTGCTGTGAACTGATAGACGCGCGAATACGGCTGGTGATGTATGTAGGATAAATCGTCGATGCAATGAGTTCCTCGATCTAACCTGGTTGTGCTCGTCCGATTCACATTCGCGGTCTGCAGGAGAGGGACGTGAAGGTGGCTGTCGCGTCCCCTATATGTTTTTTTGAAAAAAAGATCCACTCATCGCGCAGCCCTTTCTATCCTGTCTCATCTCCTGGCTGACGTTATCCCTCAAAATCTTTGAAATGGACTATTTTACTTTTGGCCTCGAGTCACCCATAGATCGTGGTCGTCAAGTTGGGTCCCACCTCCAAGCTAAATATAATTCAACGCCGAAGATCGACCATGGTATGTTGTCCCATCCCAACGCGGCCGGTCAGTCTGGATGGTCATGACAGTCTCAAATGTCAGAGTTCGGAAAGGGATACATACACGGCGTATTTTTCTAAGCTGGGAGATTCCATCAAAAGAATTGTTTGGGAACAACTACTTATCAGGAGTACGCTGCCCGGCTTCATCCTAGAGAAACGACCTTCCTAACAGTCCACATCTTCCGGCCACGGTGATGTCTTTTCGTAGGGATCCCCGACCCATTCGTCTTCGTTCTTACCAACGGGTTGCATTTCGTAGGGATCAACATGAAATTGCAAGCCGTGTGCTGCGAATTCTATTATCCTGCGTTGGAATTTGCGGGGTACGCCATACACCATATAGTCCTCTCGTTCATCGGTCGAGTTGGCCAGGGTGATGTGCCGCAAGGCCCGGGTGCCGGATGTGGGGAGAGATAAGCGCATGAGGGGGCCGCGGAATCTGGCCGCATGCATTATACGCGAAACCCAATCGTGGTCCTTGTCCGGAGATGATATATGCAACGTCTCCAACTGCGGGAGGAAAGTCTCGGACGGCCTATTGTGGAGCCAATCGAAGCGGTTGTAGGATACGCATTGGAGTAATGTGAGAGTTCGGAGCGAAGGAAAAGAAGGCAAGTAGCACTCTTCGAATAGCAACGTGTGTTCTATGGTCAGATGTTGAAGAGTGGAATGAAATTGGGCCAAGAGACGGCTCGTGTCCGCGTTCCTCGCTACGCTGTCATCCTCTGTGTTTTTATGAGAATTGAGATGGAGGGAAAGGAGTTCGGGTGCTGTGATGTCGCCCAGAATTATAGGTACTGCGGCTTCGTCCGCACGTAAGGACAGGGTCCGCAAGTGGAGAAGAGGAAGTGCTCCTTCGTGCCTCTCGTGCTCGTATTCATCATCCTCCAACTCGACAAGCCAAAAGTCGAGGGCGCAGAGTGAGGGGCACTGTGAGATCACGCCAAGGAACTCCGTGAGATTGCATTCGACGCCAAATGTGTGCAATTCAGTGAGGTTTTTGATCTCCAGCCGTAGCTGACTGAAAATGACAGAGTGCTGGGCCCCCCTCTCCGAGGAGATGCGCAGACAACACAGGTTGGGAGCATGCGTAACTGGCCCTTCGATCTCGTCGTAGGTAGGAATATACGTGATGACGAGGGTTTGAAGAGCTGGTACGGATGATCCGAGGAGCCAGGGCAACTGCGACGGCGAGGCGCAAACTTCGAGATGACGGATGCGATGGAAGTACGGCGTAATGGTCGATTGAAAAGCCGCCAGCCTATATACGGGATGACCGAGTATTCGAATGGCCGGGAGGCATGAGAAGCTCCGCGCATTTCGCGCCAACCATAAATTTTCGTCATATTTCGGCCGGCGCGAGAAATCGACGGTCATCGTAGACCATAGCTGTGGTGTCGCTAGAGCGACCTGCCTCCAGTGCCTACAAACACGGGAGACAGATATCGGCGCGTCTTTCTCGGATGGGACAGTGGTGAGGTGATTCGGGAGGGAAAATACGAAAACCAATGCCAGGATTTCGGGAGTGATGCGGTCCGGACGCGCAAGGCTGAGGGCGCGGCGGAAATGTGCGATTGTGGTCTCCAGTACAGGGAGGCGGAGGTTTATCTGGGACAGGCGTTCAATCAAGGCCTGTTTCTCGCGTTCTAGTTGCTCGTGTTCCCGTGCCAGATTGTGGATGGCAGCACGAATTTGGATACTTTCGGCAGCGGAGGGATAGTAGGTGGGATCGCTGAGCCTCGACAAGAGCGCATGTTCCTGTGTGAATGTTAGGCATATCCCAACGAGAAGAATGAATAGACCAACCAGCGTGCCTCCGCCTGGAAATGCCATCGGCGGGGAACGAAGGCGACGACTTGTGGCTGCGATCAGATGGATTTGGGCGCTAATCAATATCTGATCGGCGCCTAAGCGTTCAGCCTCGACGGCTCTCCACCTCTCTCCACCAACTCTTCACCCGAGATGAAGGGACCACCTAGAAAGGGAGTCTTGGTTAAACAGGGGCCCATTGTATTAGCAAGTCTTCTAGATTTTCCATCTACGTAATCCGCGATGTTCAACCTTTTCAAGATGCTGACCAGTTGGAAAATGAGACGATGCGGATTGTCGGTTCATTTTCAGGCCCCAGACGGATCGAGGCTGAAACGCGTTGAAATCAAGGATGAATTGTTGAATTTATTGTCGCCAGGTATTTGAACTGCGTGTTACAGAAGCTATCGAGGGTCCCCGCGGATAAGAAGTGCCAAAAAGCACAGATAATTGCGAACGCAGTGGGAAGAAGAAGTTGGCCTGAGGAACACTGTTGAAAGTAGGTCGCCAGTTACTGGGCAACAAGTCAAACTGCACCGGTGACATGTAGATATATGTACGCCGAGTAGGAGAGGATTATTAAAAGAATGCGAAAAAATTCGGGTGTGCTCTAGGTACATATACATCCAACCATGCATTCGAATCCCTGAACATAAATCAGAAAGCATAGACATGCAAAGGAGCCCACAGGGAAGAGACGGAGAGAGCTCTTGGTACACGTCGAGAGCGAGGGCAAGGTAGGTAGGTAGGTAGGTAGGTAGGTAGGTAGTATTACACGGCCGGTCCCACTGAGGAACGCCGGGGCCCAGGAGGTATCTAAATGTACACGTCCTAATATACATTGTTGCCCCTGGACTCCTCTACAACTCCCAAAGCCGAGCTCACGGTCGCAATATCTCGACTCGCCGCGGTAGAACTAGGGAACTGAAAAGAAGCAAAAAACACATTAGTACGGGGGAACCTATCAGATCAAGGACGTAACACAGGGATGGCATAGAATACTTGGACGTCGTGAGCAAATTTGGCTACCAGTGCAATACTGGCCCATTTCGAGCGTTAGTTCGTACTAAGTCGAGCTTGGATCAATCCCTTCCAGCCCGTTGGTGAGGTTCCCAATAGCGCCGGTCAGTTAATGAGTCCCTAGGCCGTTAACACAGGCAAAACAGGGAGAGGGTTATCGTGCATGGCAGAGTTAGCCGATGGGCTTGGCTAACGGGCTTGCCCCGCTTAGCGGAGTTTGAATTGGCTGGGGCGGGCTTGCGCGGCTTGTGCTTGGACGGGCTTGGGCATCACTGCGTTCAGGCCCTCAGTAGCCAGGCCATTTGCGAGACGCGGGCCGCCGTGGGAATCCCTGGCTATCTATAGGCACCCGAGGCTACCCGAGGTAGCCATGACGAAGTAGCAGGACCCCGGCTAATAGGTGAGGAACCCAGACCCCAAACCTGACGATTTTGGGCCATTTTGGGCTATTTTGCCAGTGCCAAAACCTGACGAAAACGGCCAAAATTGGGTTTTTGCCTGTTCCAAAACCTGACGAAAATGTGCCGTGGCCGATTTTTTTTTACAGAAACGTCCGCTTGGCGGTATAAATGAGCGAAAATTTGACCCAGATGCAAAATCCTGACATTTTTGGCCCAATTTCAGGCTGTAACCCGGTGCCAAACCTGACGAAAATGCCCAAAAAGTCCCAAAAAAAACCTGACTTTTTTCCAGTTTTGAAATCTGGGTTCCTCACCCATTAGCCGGGGTCCTGAAGTAGCCGGATCCCGGTTAAGCGCGGCTAGGGATGTCGATCCGGCATAGCCCGACCACGGCCATGTCTGGGTAGGCGCGAACCGACCGTAGCCAGAGCGAGCTTGCGTGTAGCATTGGGATTGGACTCTACGAGATGATATAGCTATTGTCCTAAGAGCTAGCCAATGGTCTCTGATCTAGGTTGCAATGGTAGTCAAGGGTAGTCGTATCAAAATCATCCTTTTTCTGACGATGCTACCTACCCTAGAGGCATGCACACATCAATTTCATATGTATTCTACCGACCTCACTCATAGCCAGGTCATTGTGGAGACGTGGCTAGATTCTGTGAGGTCTGGGTAGTCGTGTATCGAGCGCTCGCCAAGCCTAGCCAAATTTAGCCGCACGTGGCTACCCCGGCTAGCCGGAACGGATCGGCTATCCCCGGCGAGGCGATGCTTCGGCTACTGAGCGCCTGAACGCAGTGCATGCCCCCAATTACACCAACCATCCTCACTGTCTTTCTTCCACAACTGTCCCCCAGTCCATTGTAATCATTTGTACCCTTCCGCTTTACTTAGTCTCGGAATCTCCCGGACATCCTCATCATCGTGATCAGCGATCAAACGGTGTTCGGCGACGGGACTTATATTTTGTGCATTTAAACCCAGTCTTCAGCGGGGTATTTACTATATATACACTCCTCTTCTGTCATCCTTTGAGGGGTGAACACTGAACAATAATACTTGTGATTAAGGTTGTCTGTGTCTGCACCTTTGGCTGTAGTTGTACCGCTACGTAGTATGAATACACTGCACAAATTTGCCCCGACGCCCTCCCCGTCAAACTTTAGAGTTTGTTTTCTTCTGGGGACATTTCTGCGGGGCCGACTTCCCCCATTTAACCAACTTCTTTTCTTCAACATCTTCCTCCGCTTTCCGTTTCGTTCCGGGGATGGGGGTGTCATTGGCTACCGGTTTGTTACGCTCAAAGGTCGGGGGATGTTATTTGGGATTGTAGAAGGCGTGTGGCCTCGTAAATTTCAGCAGCTGATTGACCTGTAGGTTGGATCGCCTGGAGCGTTGGGGGATGGCCGCAAACATGGCCGCCACAGCGCCCTTGCCGTCGTTGTGACGCCGAGTAGCTCTGCAATCAAGAATATCATTCAAAATATCACCGTTGAGATTTAACAGCTCCCCCAGGTCGTTCTGCACCGCTAAAAGTTGGAGCAGGGCTGCACTGACACCCATCACCCTTTCATTTCGTTCAGCCTCAACGAGATTGTCCAACGCAGTGTGCCTCGGAAAATTTTACAGTGGTTGTTGAAGAACCTCCTCGAGCTTGGGTGTTGGCACCAAATCCAGTGACTGTAGCCAAAGGGCCCACTTTCGGCTGCGCTCAACTGTTGTATTCCCAGGAGAACATTCATTGAAGTTGGCAACAACTGGATGTCGGGGATCGAAGACGGCAGAAATTGGATCTACCTTGCACCGGTTGGAAGTGAACCAAGCATAAACCCCAGGTGGGCGCAGAGATTACAAAAACAACCAGTTATTATTTCGGGGGTCCAACAGATGGTGCATGAACCCGATTACCAAAATAATGACCATGAGGAGGCGGACAGTAAGTTTGCACAGTTGCTCACCACTTTGCGCCGGCCCAAACCACTTTGCATAGGCCCAAGCCATTTTCACAAGGATATATTTCTCCCAGTCTCTGCACAGGAAAGCCATTCTTCCCCAAGCCCAAGCCAAATGTATGCAACACTGTTTAACTTCGCGGGTTGGATTCTTCGCTGCCGCTGCTTCACATCTTCTGTCTTTCTTCTGGAAGATTGGGATCTGTCATTCTGATGGAGGATTTGGAGACACGAAAGGAATGGGGCATGCCCAGAGTGCATAGATTTGAATTGTCGCAATTTATAAAGCAGATTTGGTGGCAAGCCGGGCGCAAGCCCGTTCGCCAGGAACGGCTTGAGTCACATGACTGAATTCTTAGCTGCCGCCGCTCCATCTCTTCTGTCTTTCTGATGAAGGATTGGGAGACACGAAAGGAATGGGACATACCCAGAGTGAAAAAATGTGAGTTAGCAGAATTTACAAACCAGATTTGGTTGCAAGCCAGGCACAAGCCCGTTGGCCAGGCGAAACGGCCCTTCTGCTCAAGCCCTGAGATCTTTGCAGAAAAAACGGGGTAGGGACCTCATAAATGAATACTTACTATTGTTATTTGTTGAATAGTGGTACCTGAATCACGATTGATGACTTGTGGGGGTTTTCTTCTCCCATGTCCTGTTTCTTCATTTCTGCCAGGACGGACAGCACCGGGGCCCTCTACTGCTTTGATTCCATGGAATAAAGGACAATCCCCATTGTTTCCAACCAGCCGGGATGGGAAAACAACTTGGACAACACATTCTAATATCACCAGTGTAACTTGAAAACATAGTTGCAACTTGAAACCTAGGTGTGTGGTTCCACATATGATCCAGAGGAACCCCAGTACTGTGCAGCCTGGAGGTTGCTCTCAGAAACACACACGGCTGACTCAAATTTAAATAATTCATCTTGCAAGACTCCGATTTTTTCCAACCTATGTATGGTTCAATCAAGTTGTGTCCATTTTCGCATACCAAATCATACTGGGGTTCGAGGGGCCTCTCAGGAGATCCCTAAGAATGGCTCAGATTAAAAGTTAGAGGTTCTAGAGGGGTGCAATATCCCCAAGCTCGTTGATTATTTTTTGGCTGGAACCATCAGGCAGATCAGTAGCATAGATGGGCGATTTACACGGTTCTGAAACTAATTTTAGGTGAATTTTGAACACCACACAATGTCTAGGTACCAGCAGAGTGTACTGAGCCCGGAAAGCCCGTAATTTTGGGCCAAATTGACAATGTTGCCTGAGGTCGTGTCCAGCGCCGACCGCATATCATCGCATCTGCGAGCAAAACATCGGGAAAAAATCGCAAGCCCGGAAGTATGCACCTACTGCAGGCAGTGTATACACTCAGATTGATTAAATAGGACGTGGGGGACGAGGGATATACGCAAGCCCGTTTCTCGGCTAAGCGAGCAAACGGGCTTGCAAGCCGATATGCCGGGCTTGGGCTTTGATCGCCACTCAAATCCAAGCCCAAGCCCGAAAAAGCCCGTTTGCGCGGGGGCAAGCCCGTTGGCCAAGCCGAAAATGTCACTCTCTCGTGCATGGGGCTGCCCTATCTGAACCAACACAAAAATGTTGCCGCGCGTTACATTACTGATGTTGACTACAAAGCGAACGGTAATTGTGAGTAAATTGTCATGTTAGATAGCAGAGGGAAACTCACCGTCACCAACGGAAACGTTAACATTGCCTGGTTATATTCCCGTATCGAGATTCCCTGCCCCGGTGTTTACGTCACTGCCTCCGACTGTCACCGTCGGAAGTCCGATACCACTCTTTGTTGTCGTGGGAGGTGCAGTGACGCCGGAGGAAGAGTCTTGCCCCTTCATAGGCTGGAGGAAGCTTCCGACGTCGGAGCCGGGGGTTATGGTAGGTTAGGTTGGGTTAGGGTTTAGGGGTTTAGGGTAGGGTTATGTTTAGGGTATAGGGTTAGGGGTTAGGTTAGGGTTAGGGTTAGGGTTAGGGGTTAGGGGGTTAGGGTTAGGGGGTTA